>JAHZMV010002245.1:21072-61148 GCA_027743765.1 Coecobrya sp. COE2 | reverse complement strand
CACAACACAACAACAACACATTTAGCTTAAAAAGTGGGTTGTCACAAGTTGTCACAAGCTACAACAACTTGTTGTGCACATGTCTGACTTGTACCCAACTCACTTTAGTCACAGAGAAGGCAAACAGATTATTTTATAAGCACAAGCATTTTGGACGACATAATGTTACTCGAGAGAATCCGTTTATTAGACACAAAAAGCAAACAAATAAAAAGTAATGTTACACCAACATACAAATTAATTTTACACAATGCCTAATTCATTTTTACCTTGGGACGACGGCAGTACTAAATCGGTAGTAGAATTATGATTTGCTCACTTGATATATTATTGCAAGATGAAATGTTGGTTATATATGGAACCATGTTTAGATAGTGGAGACCAAAACCAAAGCTTTATCACTTGGAACTAAAAATTCTATTATCACTTTATCACTGCCCAATATTCATAACCGTACCACGTACATGTAGCACTATAAAATTAAGAAATAATCATCCATATTGTGCTTTCTAATTTTAATACTGAGACACTAGTTTACAACTTCATGGTATTATTTAGTCAGTCATCATATATTTTCTTTTATCTTAGTACTATAATATGCTACACAGTTGTAAATAGTGTAGGTTACATATATTGATGATTTTAATCAATCGCTATTGATGGTATCTTGATAGTGTAGTGGGCATAACTTAATTTTGTTCATTCAACTAAAGTTGCATCAGTAAAAATGTTTATTTTGCATAAATAATATAATATATGTATATTATCAATATGCGTATCAAATTACTTAAAAAATATATTATGTCTGAAAGATGATCCACGAATTCTCTAGTAACGAAAATTCTCTCATCGTTCTCTCATAGATGATAAATTTACTCAACTTGAAACCAGCCTCATGTCAGTCAGTCAAAAAAAAACAGAAAAAGTAGGGTGCTTTTTTGACTACTTGATGCATAGCAAACACATTTTATGCATTACGACGCCCGACAATATGACACAATAATAAAAGAAGCTATGATGCACGTCGGTACGGTATTATAGCATTAGATAAAGAAGGAAACAAGATGACATTTGAAATAGACTACAACTACATGTTCAACACGCTGCAACATAGCATAGGAGTGTTACATAATATATGAAGTTAGTATTTATGGTTAGTTGGTTTAGGGCACCTACACATTTAAATCATTCCAGTTCCCAGTCATGTTTTATACGGAAAAAAGAAGGAAGGAAATAGTAGGTTTAACTTGTTCGCTTTGTGCACTTGTGTAAATCCGCTGGTGGTGGTGCCTGGCTGCACACTTACTACCATGATCATAAGAGTTTATTCTTTTTTACTTTCACTCTTCTACCATACGAGACAGAGACGGATGCTTTTCCCGGTAATCCATTACATGGAAGAAAGCAGCTGAGCTGGAATATTATGTGCTTGGAACGCAAATCAAGAGTTCATATAGCGAAAGAAAGATTCCAAACACAGGCAAATAAAAAAGGGGTTAATAAAAAGATTTTTTACTTAAACCATTAATGTGTAGGCCAACCTTACAAAAAAACCTGCCCGGTTTATCGCTTAGAAGATATATATGCATGATGCTACAGGATATAGTAGTTACTGACGCAAAATACACAAAAATAGCTATTCAAGTACAACATTACATGGGGTTAAACGTTCAATGAATGACTAGTTTAGTTTGACTCTGTATAGTCTCCCATGCTGATAATTGTGGCAATTGGGGACAAGAGCTTGTTGTAGGATTGGGCTAATGAACTGCATCATTTACAACCCACGCGGTGTGAAGTAGACATTGAATGAGATTTAATGACACTGTTGCACTCACGCATAAAACTGATAGTATTTAAGTAAGCTATACAGAGTTATTACAAAGGGAGCACAAGAAGGTTACCTTATACTCTTGAAGTTTATCCATACTCCGTTCTTTTCACTGCCACCTCTCAAAAATAACTCAAATATGTATATAAAACGTGATTTTTACATGGCACTTTCCAGAGATCACGTACAGCAATGAATGTATGTATATGGCATACTTATGTCGATTCGATTCCTCCCTGAACAAAAAGAAAGTGTTACAGTAGACTCTCAACTTGTAACTTATTGAAGTATGAATTGCAGAGACACAGTCTGCATATTACAACTTGTGACTTCACTTTTCAGCGAAACTTAATTAAGTGAGACTCTGTTTTAATTTTCAGGAACAGCGGCATCAATTTTAGCGGTACTGTTTTCCCTTTTTTTCTTCTCCTCTGGATTCATGACATTTCGCGGAGCTGATGAGGTAAGCCATGGGATTCGCCACCATAATTAGTTTTCACTTGTTTAAACAGTTTCTTGGTAGAGCTTCAGCAGCTTGGTATTCACAGCTTTATTTGTCGTGTTTTTCATTCCCATTCCCTTCCTACTTCATTGTCACGTAGCATATATGTATTTGAAGAAAGAGTGACACAAAGCTAATTAATACAGGATTTAAAATAAAGGAGTCGTGATAATTGAAAATACGTTAAACAGGGCAGTCTGAAAATCATTAATAATTATATTTGTCCTTTCGTATATGCGAATTTTGAAAAAGTTAATATAAGATGTATTAAATTGCTGTCTGAAGAATATAATTATTGGGTAGAGTAAGCTTTTTCTACACAAACAAGAAATTAATAAACGTTTTCTCTCAAAGTCTAAAAGTGATGAAAGATGAAGGAAAAGACAACTGGGACAGCAGACGAACGCACTTCTCAAATTCTCAAGTTCAAAGATATTATTTCAAAATATTCTGCTTTATTACATGGAGTGAATTTTAAACATTCGAATTCCAAGTCCCAATTTTGAGCATATTTTACTGCAATCTTCCATCTCATACACTCACAATGTTCATTCTTTGTCATATTTCACAAAGTCACTGAGCTTGCAGGTAAATTGTATTCCGATTTGCAAAGAGCAGTTAGTATTATAAAAGCCAGATATTAAGTTCCCCTTCAGCAAATGAATAGGTATTTAAATTTGATGTTTCTATTATAGTGTATATATAAGAGTTTCTGATAATATACTTTCTTTCTGGATGGTCTTTAATTATGACTTTCCACTGTACATGCAAAAATATTTAATAATCCACAATGTCATGATCAGTAATAAAAATGGAAAATCCGTTCATTTATATTAACGATTAATGAGTGGCGACATTTTAGTAATATATATTAATTTATAATAGCGTAGAATTTAATTACACAATGAAAAGAGAAAAAGTTTGCAAAGGTTTACGAGTACTTCTGAATAACCGTGAAAAATATCCCTATTCCGACTTAACTCTGAATGTTACATAAAACTGCATGTGAAGTTTGTGTAGTGAACAATGTATGAGGACACGGCGAAGCAGAGTTTTATATTTTTGTGAGGGAAGGAAGGCTGAATGTGACTGATCTCATTAATACAATGCCTAACAAATTAGGTCTTGTAATGAAAAAGAAGCAAATTTCCTTTGTTGTTTGTTCACTGATGTTCCAGAAAATACGCGTATCACTAACAAGCTATGTATTCTTACATTCAATAAGCCCACGTATATTAACAGTTGGAAGAGGATTCCATATGAAAATAACATCATTATTGATTGTAAAACATTATTATGAAGAATTTGATATTAGAAATTAGAACTAAATATAGAGATTTATTCAATGTTTCTACATATTATTTGAATCCAAATCGTACTATGAATTTGAAATCAGCGATATTTTTATAAAGACTTTGCTTATTTGTAGTTTTCAATAAGTATTAAAGGTCGAGTTCAACTTTTATAAAATTGCGGAGGACGAAATTATTCATGTGTATTTCCCACTTTACTATATAATACATACTTCAAACTTTTTTTATAAGGAAGCTGCAAATTAACCGAGAGAAAATTTATATACCGCAATTTTACGTAATTTAGAAATACATGTATGCATATTGTGGATAGATAGTTTTTGTGAAAAATTCAAAGTTAGTAAAAAATCGCTTGAGACAGCATCAGTGTTTTTGGAAGCAAATATTCATTAATAGTTACTTTCTCTCTAGTATTATCAGAATATTTACGGGTTTCCCATGGGCATCTCCAGCAATATTACTAATGTTAATTAACCTTTTTCCTAACAGCAGCATTTTTCTTACTCCCGGCAGACTATACAATGCTAGCCAACTATACTGACTTACAAAATATGGGCGCACACATGATCACCTAAATTTTAATTTCAACAGAATAAATTTTACAACACATGATCTCCTGTATACATATTTATTCGTTCATGATGCTGTCATCGGATGATGATGTTAGTGGAGTAGTTAAAACGAAAGTAGAACTATTTTTTACAGCCTGCCGTAAGTAAAGTTTGAGAACAATGTTGAAACACTGAATGGATTCTACCCAGTAGATTCTTTTCATATTATTTTTCTTAGAAACGATTTCTCAGTCAACCGAAGTGAATCTTGCATAAGTTTGAGAAAGATCACTTTATAACAAGAACAGCGCAGGAAATAAAGTGAAAGTCTGCACGACACACGGTATGCGTTTTAAATGTGTACGTTTATACACCCGACCAACCTTAAAAATACAAAAAATAAGACATACTGAGTTTAAATTTGATGCAAAAATGAGAACAACTGTTTGCTAGCGGAACTTGGAGTGAAATTTACTCTCATTCAATATCTAAAACCGGTGAAGGATTATATAGAACCACATGCTAAGATGTGTTTAATAAATGAAGTTGTCAACGTCAATCTGTCAGCATCCTGACCTTCTTGGCACGAATAATATGTGTATGCTTTCTCTGGCTGAAAATGTACAATATATTCAGACAGAATGGAGAAAAATGAAAAATGTATTAAGATGACAGGCGCCAGACAATATTTTTCAAACAAAAGACAATTTTAAAATGGAATTTTAAAAATCTGGCATTAATACAGTCAATTTTTTTCTAGTTTACTTACTTACTATTTAGTTGTAGAGCCCTAAACTTTCCAGGGACACAGATTACAGAAGACAGGTGTCGACTTCATATTATTTTAATGGGAAGAAAGCAAGTTTTCCGACGTGATCATTTGGTTCCAATAACGTGAGAAAATTTTGCATTCATACTATTCCTTCAACCTTTGTGTACGCCATACTTGCGCTACGGAAATATCACCCCTCATCAGGCACATGTACAAGTTTAGAATTACAAAATTTCAGTGACATGCGCTTATGTTTGCAAATAACTTAAGTGTGACAGCGCTTATGTAACAAATTAAATGAAGCGTGTTGGTGAACTGCTAAGCGAACAATGGTGTATTTAAATAACACCAATGTTGAATGTTTGTAAAATGTAAATGCGGTTGTTTGTTGCAAAATGTTCACAAAAGAATCAACGATCTCATGTTTTCGCCTTAAATACAATTTTCCTTGCCCATCCCTATTACATTCAAAAATAATTACATATTGGACATTTATGTGGTTGACATGAGATTTCGAATTTTGGCATGAGAAAACGCTTACACCTTCATTCACAGCAGGTTCTCAATGTAATAATCAATGCTCTTATTCCATGGATTTTAAGGATATGGTTTTCACCCAAATTGTGTACACAAATGCAAGGCACATAGACGTATTAGTATACACGATCACACAAAATGCTACAAAACTTTGGGCAAGATTGAACTCTTGTGACTCGGTTGACAAGTATACATACATACTTTCTATAGATATAAACACTTTACTTGAAGCTTTCATCTGCATATAATCACAGTACAAAAATGGCGTGGCGCACGGGTACCTTCAAGGGCTTTCAAAAAGTAAACATTCAACACATAATCCTTGAGTCTAGATAGATGACAGCTAGAATATGTTTCCTTTTCTGGTTTTCTGACGCTTCACATGCTTGTGACATAATCAATAGAGAAAGTTCAGTAAACTTTGCGAGGTTTTATTGTCAACAAACTGGTTGATACAAATCAAAGCATATTACACCATAACACCGTAATTCGATCAAGAAACGTCCATGATGTGTTTCTAACATGACTTATACCAGTACCAGAATTATTATTAAAAGTTTGGCTCTGACGATATTTTTTATAATTGGGATTTAGAACTATTTAATATCCATCATCTAGAAAATTCCCCCATCGCTTTCGCTTTTCAAACAGCCTAAAACATATCATCCTTCAGTAGTTAATACATTATTCTTGTCTTTCAGGAATCGTCAGTTCTCATTGGAGGAGGTGCCGTCGTACTATTTCTTATCCTAGGGAAACGATTTACTCTGATGTACTTTGGTATGCTGCTAAAACCCACTCTGCCAGAAGGTGACTTTCTAAATCCGTACGGAACAACAGTACCAATAATTTTCACAGTGCTCCTTTACCTAGTCTACCTGGCTATCTTGTTCTGCTACCACAATGAGCTGAAACATTTGGACAACCAAGAGAGATCCATGTCCCCTCTCAACTTTCAAAGCCCGAGACATATTCGACCACCAAGTGGCGCTGGAACACCATCCGCGCTTCCTTGAGATCGGAATGAAGATATTATTGAAACTGCAAGCATTTAGTTAGGAAAATCTTTAAGGTTACAATAAAAATAATATAACCTTTGCATTATGTACATGCCTCGCTCGCACGTAATTTGTCTACGAAATTGAATAGATCAATCCTATTTAAATCGTTAATTCTCAAGATTAACTAGGCTAGTTACAATAATGTGCTACTCCCGAATGAATTAATATAAAGTATTATCATTGTCAGCCAAACAAAATGACCCGACGTTATTAACATGAATGAAATTAATAAAGGTACGATGTTTCCAGAATATACTCCTTATGGTTGCTCGCCCATGATTATGCACCATGTGTATTGAAATAATGAGATTGTGATTAAATACCTATTACATATGTAGTGTAACATTTTTACGTATCTTTTCATAGATATCCCGTGTAATCAAAGTGATATTTGAATTGAAACACGATCGCTGACCTTTGCTCACAGCCAAGAAACAGTTTGCTCTTACACCTCTGTTGCCATCTTCTTGTTTATTAAAACTTACTCCATAAGTTTCAATAATGAGGTTTATAATAGACAAAAGTACGATGGAAAGTTCATTAGTCAGAATGGATGCCCGGGAATTCTATAGTATAAGGTGTTTTGTGCACTAATTGCATTGGTCAATTGTGACAATTGAAACTCATAGAATGACAAAAGTTGAAAGATATTTAATTTTGTTTGGTATCGTTGAGTAAATAATTATGAAAGTACTCCCTCATTATTGGTATACTGGTATTTATATAAATATCAGTTTATTGCTCGTGCTCACAAAATTCATAACTACGTTGAGAAACTTTCAGTTTTAGTTCCGCACACACAATAAACTGTTCCATAAATAATGTAGACTACAGTACTTATGAACAAAATGATACATAAAAATACTCTTTGAAATGAAATAAGGAATGTCAAATACAGTATTATATACATTAAGAAAATCACTTTTAAGATGATGTATGTGATTTTTGCATATAAATTCCAATGTTGCTTTATATAAAAATGTTATCCTTATTTTGAAACATAGTACTACTGGGAAGAAGGATCACAGAATCTTCCGTTAACCTCGGGATATCCATAAGGCTACATGTTGAGAGGGAAAATAAATTCTGCCCAGGTTAAATTTTTAATCGATATAAAATTCTCTAAAAAAAGCATTGATTTTGTAAGATAAACGGGGAAAACTGCAGTCGTCTCACGTTGCCCACATAGCTTCGAGCCTCCAAAAATCCAGGATCCCCAATACCGGAAGTTTCTGTGACCCTCCTGACAAGTGGTTCTAATGTTTCTACATTTTATTAAAACATAAACACTTATATTATACCTATATACATTTTGTCACTATAATGAAGTAAGAAACACAATCTAGAGAAAACAGTTCACAAAAACGAATTCTATAAAACTACAATATATATTTTGACATCTTTTACAATAAGAAATAAAGTATTGTTTTCGTACACACTAGATAACATACTTTCACCTCAAAAGTGCATATTTAATTTATTGGTTAAAATATTTGTGCAAATGTGTTTAAATTTTTAAGTATGGTACGTTGTTGAATGTAGTATTAAACAATATACAGTTGCCTCGATGCTAGCAAAGTAGGATTGGATTCTACTATTCTACTACAAAAATTATTAGTAGAGGTACATGATACTAAATAGGTACTATGCATGCATTATAATATATGTATTTATTATTAGGTTTAATCATAGGGTCAATAGAGTAGGTACTTATAGAATTTAAATCCAATATGAAATTTTTATACCTATAACATTTCATTGCAATATAAAGAAATATGGCAAAATCAGGTGCATTTCTGCAGCATTCCTGTGGTAGCAGATGGTGCTCCGATATGTTAGATTGTTATAAAGTTCCTTTCTATATATGTATATATTTACACCTACATGATATTCATACAGATGGGCGACCTATATGTACTATTATATAGCAAGCTTTTGTTTACTCAAGTGAAAAATTATCATTTAAATTGATTTTTCTTCAAACCACGTGCATGACAATGTTTGCGAAAGAATAAGTAATTGTCTGGTCTGGGGCAACTTTTTTATATCTCAGCGTGTGAGAGAAAGTTGGCTATGAAATCCATGAAATCGCATTCAGATGCTTGCCTTTTTACGTTGTTCTACTTAATTGTAAGTTCTAACCTTCCATATATATCCGACAGATCTTCAAAAGTAAACACTAGTTTCCACTATGTATATGCATACTGCGTAGTTCGTACTAAATTTTATGTTCTATACATTTTAAAACGCTTGTCAATGCTAAGTACCCAATAATCTTAACTAATGTTTTAACTAATGAACTAATGTGCTCTATAACAATAAAATATTTTAAATAAAAGTTTACCAAATTATTAGTTGGTTTCATCTTTTCGTACTTTCTTGAAAGATAAAACAACTTATTCCGTCTCACTAAATTTTGAAGTGCTTTAGGTCTTCAATATAGATGTAAATTTTTCCATGTTTTGTTGCAGAATGCTACATAACTAATTATACACATCGATAATTAAATTACATAACTTTGTTCATTTCAGAGAAAACAACGGAGCAATAATTATATTTTAATTAAAACTACTAATTTTTACAGGAGGAGCTTCTAAAGTTCCGATCGCGTCCCTCATATAAAACAACTTCTAGAAACTCAAGTTTGACAGGGTATTTCTTTTCTGAATTCTGACTGGATAAGTGGCTAATGACTCGAGTGACATGAGAAAATTCTACAAATGGTCATACTCGAAACGAAAGTTTCAGCGCTACTTTGCACGTTGGATATACTGTATACAGTATGCAATATCAACATCCTTTCGTCAATTATGGCTGAATTTTACGAAGCTAGTGAACCAATTTTTCAATTTTCTAAGCTAATGAAGTTAATAAAGGAAAATCTATTGCGCATCCATTGGTGTGGCATACCTTCCATTCACACATGAACAAACTGTCGATTTTAATTGAGTTATTGCAGTCTTATTGCAAATGTATGAATTATACAATATGGAATTTCTACTAAATGAAGATAAATTAATCAAACCATAAACTTTGCTACTTTTAATTTGTTGGCGCTAATTTTTACTTTATTTCAGCATCCTAAAAACTACTCATAGCATTCTAAGTCTATGTAACTAATATAGTAAACATTTTTTTCAAAATTTCAATAATTTTAACGTTTTATATTATACTATGAAAATACTATCATGAATGTTGGTTGTGTCTTGTGTTGCTTCTACAAACTGCTAAAATGCGTTACAAGGAAAATTTGAATGAGATTAGCAAAGTCAAGGTTGTGTTGCTCACCATCGCAAGCATAGTGAGTGGGGTGATTTTACGAACCTTAAAAAAGTTACCCACATTTACACATACAACCTTGTAGCAATTCATCCTCCTGACAATATATTTTCCAGAAAGTTTATGTGAATGCAAAAAGGTGCGCAAATTCTCACTTTCTTCATGAACTCTAGAACAATACATAGCCATTAACGACAACGTACTGACAAATATAGCTGTACAACCGATGGTCATACAGGTAAGTATAAAATCGGAACCGACCAGTTTGACAAACATGAATGCTGAAGCAACGCACGATAATGCGGCCGTCGACTTGAAACGAGAAAGAAAATATTCCCCCATTGTTTTATTATACAAGGTTGATAAAAGTTGCAATTTGGAATATGCCAATAGAACAGTCATTACAGCTTTCTCTTTGTCCTCCTTGGGAGAAGACTCGATGATGCCTCTTCATATATAAATTTCAAAATTAAATATACATAATTCGAATTTACTGTAAGAAGTATTAATAGCTTTATTTTCTGCATACCTCAATCCTTTCATTGATGTAGCCATCATTTGAAGATATAGCAAATTTATGTAAATTTGAATTGTTAGTCCTGCCCACTTTGTACTTAAGAACCACAATTCAAATACGAAACCCACAACTACAGCAATTAGTCTGGTGTCATTTCGGTGAAAGTAAGGGTTGAGCACATGGGTACTTAAATACCTTCCTTCATGAACGTTCATTAAATATAAGGGGCAGCCGACTAGGGCTGTTTGCACAATAAAATTTACACCAATAACCGTAAAGGCAAAATGGCGTATATTTCGGTCGCGGTTATAAAGATCCTTTGAAACATAACCTGTAGTATATTCCCAACAAGTCCTTGATTTTATATAATTTAATGAAACGCTAAAGTCAACGGATTTGAGAACTTACGCTTTTCAAAATGATTGGTTAGTTCCAAGGTGTGATTGACCAAGGAAATTATTTCCCGACTGTGTTTACAAAATACAAATTGAAATGTAAATGCGCATGGATATATCATCAAATACAAAATGTTAATCATGAGCTGAGACGTATTTCGGGTTGGAGGGTCCAAATACGTGTTCCATTTGATGTACATATCAAGGGCTAATATTGGCCACGATATAATAGTACAAAATTCTTGAAAGTACCAAATCAACACTCGAAATCCTTTGGACTTAGAAAAATAAATGTCTCCTTTTGAATCCCAATTTAATTCGACGGAATATGAACAAATCAAGCTGAAAAAGCGCCAAATGGCTTGAGCAAATTTACTTTTTAGACTCATCTTGAAAGGACGAGATCGGATAATTTTGAGGATGAAAATTCAAATGGAGAAATTGATTTGCTCAAAACGTTGACTTGTCCTAGTTAGAAATGTCTTTCCATCTTTCCTAATTAATCAGCTTTTTATATTTTTACTAGATATTTAATACAGATAAATTAATAATGTAATAAACCATTATGACTGTTCGAGTTTTATGGCAAGGCAAACAAAGAAATCAAATATAAATATAATGAGTCGTAAACGGCTAATTCGTAGGGAAAACGAATTTCATATAAAATTAAATTAGGTTGACAAAGAAGCAACTGGACAATCATGATGCCCCAATTTGTAACCGTTTATTCAGCATATTTTTTTGAGAAATAATATAAAGCTAAATTTACCCAACTATTATTGGTGCTGTAATTAAATAATTCATGTCTGATTAATATTTTCATTAATAGCATCCATGCAGGCAGTGGCAGTCGTGTCAGTCTGGACTGGACTAGTTATTGTTTGTCGAATTATTGTAGATTTATCCATTTTGACTATAGTTTAATTGGGATCTTATTAGTAGAAGCAGGCTAGTTATAATAGATAAGATGTATTTAATATATTTTCATTTCTTCGTTCTATGGTAAAAATAAGCTAATAAGTGAATTTTATTGAGTAATTCCATAAGTTATATATAAACCTCTTTGGAGAAATGTAACTTATTAAATTTATTTTTGCCTTTTTTATTGAAAGTACAAGATAAAAATAGAACGATTTATTACTCTAATGATCTTAGGAAAATATTGCTAATTGGCAGGTGGGTTAGTTTTATATCTAAATATATTACTGTATATTATTGTGAATGAATCATGAAACCCATAAAATTTGGTTTTTTTGTTTTCTAATTCACTACTTTTATACAGAATACTACTGTCACTCTGTATATGAAATTGAAAACTCCCGATTACAAAGAGAAATTAATAGATATCAAAGCTGTCATTGTAGTGTTACTGATCATCCCCAACATTGTCAACGGGGTAACACGACGAACCAAAAAGAAACTTCCTATTTTTACTCCAATGGTTTTACAGGACCGCATCCGTTTAGAAGAAGCAATGCCACGAGTGTTTAGAGCCGACAGTAGGTACGACCGTAGTTCAATACTGTCGTAGTAGACTTTTGAACAGAAATTTGTCATCAAATAAAATGTTCCCACAAATACAATCACACAGCCAATGCTCATGGAGGTAATAATGAAATCCCCCAAACCAAATAATTTGACCAGAATGAATGCTGAGGCAACGCAAGAAATGGCCGTGGTTGTTTTGAAGCGCGATAGAAAATATTCTCCCACTGATTGATTGTACATTGTTGACAATATCTGTAAATTGGTATAAGCCTGTAGGACAACATGGAATGCTTTTTCTTTGTGTCGTGCTTCAAAAGATGACAGATAAAACCTGCGTAACAATCAACAGCAGAAATTATCAATTGCCATTATGTATTATATATAGTCTCTTTTCAAACCAATTAGCATATTTTGGGGCAATGCATACTTTAAAATGCATCTTATTAGTAGCCCATTTCACCAACCTTAATCCCTTCATTGATGTAGAAACGGCTTGCAAATACAGTAGATTAATATAAATTTGCAGGATCAAGCCACCCCATTGTGTACTGATATACCAAGTTTCGAATAAGCAAGCCATACCAATTGCAATATTCTTTGTTGAGTCGTTGGCGTAATAGGATTTCATGACAAAGGAGCTCAAATATCGACCTTCACCAGGGTTTGCGAGAAAAAGGGGTATCATTACCACGGTTAGTTGAGAGAAATACTGGATTCCAAGAATGACAATTGTACTGTCAGAGATCTCCCTATCGCGTTCATAAAGTCTCTTTGGGACGTACTCTGCAAATTTGATCAGAAGAAATAATCGTAATGTGCAATGTGCTATATTATGCAGGCCGTGACTTATGACAAATCGTATTTATGTATTTTGATAACTAACTTTTCTCAAAATGAGTCACCAGTTTGACTGTCTGATTGGTTAATTCAATAATTTCGTGACCATGTTTGAAGAATACATACTGTAATGTACAGCAGAATGGAAATACTATTACAAAGAAGCAGTTGACGACAAGTTGGGTAATGTTTCTGTTTTCAATATATCGATTCCAATTCTGGTATAGATCTTGAGCAGACAGAGGGATATGACAAAAAGTGCACAACTGCTGAAAGTACCAGATTAAAACTTTGAACCCTTTCGCTTTCTTCAATCTTGCATTTTCCACCCAAATAAATTGTACCGAATACGATCCAAGTAAGTAAAAGTATTGTAGTATCCCTTTTGCAAGTTTCTCTTTCCACTCTAGATGGCTTTCACTCATCTTTCAATTTCTATATATATTATGCATATATATTTCAATTCAAAATATAGCACTTCTGTGTTTCGTAGAAAATTGTACCACAAACTCAATTACAGGACGTACTTTGCGACTTGAAATTGTAAATGCAAATCAATAGTAAATATCCTTACTGAATATTTAGGTATAAAAACAAAAGCCGTTTGGATTATCTTACCATTCGCTTGATTAGAGCATTTTTATTATGCCTTATGCTGATTATCACATACATATTATCACAATAAAGAGAATAATCACCAAAATGCTCCTCTTTTACAAGTTATTACTGTCATGTATTAAAAATGCAGTTCAACAAACCCTGACTTAATTAGTGCTCATTAGTTGGTATGAGGTTATGCCTTTGATGTTATGAGTTTTAAAACTAAAAATACCTTATTGTATTGATGTATTAATGTGCAGATATAGATATGATATCTAAACCAGAGGATATCCTATCTAGGCCTAAACCCAAACTGTTAATACCTTAATTCGGACAAAATTTATGTACCTATAAAAATGCAATGTTGTTCTTGAATGCCCTCATGAATACTACTGCGCAGAAATGGATTTGCTCAAGATTCAAGTTTTCGTGAAGCCAGACCCTTAATAAACTGATATTATATTGCGAGTAGATAATATGGTTTATAAAAATACATATATAACGAGAAAACAAACGACTAGTAAATTGCTGTTAATAGTACTTTTGTTTTGTTTTTTATGCAAATTGACAATATGCATGTTACCGTCCATGGACAATGGACCTTGAATTATATGGTTGTTTTTGTATGACATACTTTATTACGAATATTTTGTGGAAATTAGTTTGAGCAGTATCGTAAAAGTAACATTGATGCTTACCAATGACTTTCTTAATGGTATAATATCCCACAGTACAAACAAATGCCCAAACTAAAAGAATTTCGTTTGCTTACCAACATTTTACCGTTCCTAATAAGATTGCCAAAACATTCTACGTTTAAAAGTACATGAAGTATATGATATTCCGAAGTTATAATTTGGTCTTTTGCAAAAAGCGAGACTCTTCATTAGGAATTAAATTAATTTGGTATGTAAAAGTAAAGATAGACCATGAACAGTAAAGAATGCAGTGATAGATAAAAATAAAATTCATAAGCTTAATATGAACTTTATTGAAGTCATATCACGAATAAAATAATATAAAGTTCATCAAGGTTGACATTTTGAGCATTCTGAATATTCTGATATTGGTAAAAGAAAATCAAAAAAATATATTTATAATTATTTCCAGCACTCATCTTTTCTTATTTCTCATTTGTCATAATTTAACTGTAAAACTATGTTATATGAAATAAAATTAATAAAAACTAAAAATAAAATTGCTAGCCACCACGACTCCATCCAGGAGAACCTTGGCCAGAAGGACTTCCCCATCCACCTCCTGAAGTTGGCTGTTTTCCACCGTCACAGCAACCTGGTGAGGGTTGAAGCGAATTTATAGGACCAGGACTACCTACTGGTCCTGGTTGCCCCCGTGCTGGTCCCCATCCCGCTGAACCGGCATTATTTCCACCTCCTGCGGAATAACCCTGTTGGTTTCCAGAGTTCCAACCTCCAGGCTGTTGTGCGCCACCGGCATGGTTTCCAGTTCCGTAATTATTTGATTGCTGTGAGCTCCCCAAGTTGTAACCGTCAGATGATTGATGAAATCCAGAGTTAGGACCACCTGACTCTTGCAAATATCCTGATCCCCAGTTATTGGATTGTTGCACATTGCCCCCTGAGTTTCCTGTTCCACCGGAAGGCTGACTTCCAGGACCTGCATTCCAACCTCCGGATTGTTGGCCATTGCTTGACCCATAGTTACTTGGTGCAGGTTGGCCACCTGTATTTATCTGTCCAGAAAGTTGATTTCCTCCTGCCGAATTCCATCCACTGTTTGAACCTCTACATGGTTGAGAATTTCCAGGGCCGCAACCTCCAGAGTTATATCCTCCTTGCTGTTGTGGTTGGGGGCCACCTGATGGTGGGGCTGATTGTCCCCAACCGCCTGATGGAGTTTTAGACAATTGTCCTTGCAAGCCTGGCCCTCCAAACCCTCCGCCACGGTTGCCTGGCCCACTTGCCCCAAAGTTATTTTGTTGACCCGCAGGTGAGTTGGGTCCCCATCCAGGGGAAGAATTAACTGCAATCATGAAAAAGAATTTTTTCCAATTTAGCCAATTGATAAAAAACCGTTACCCAAAACAAACGATGTTTTCGATGGATTATATATAAAATGTAAAAGGCTACCTGTCACAAGGAGGATGGCAATTGTGGTAAATGTTAGTGTGAGTGCCGACTCGTATACTGATAGATGAATCATTTTCACTAAAATTTTCAAGTTAGCAAAAATTTCACTTGAATTTCTTTATCTAAAAATGTGAGATTTTCTTTCGCTCACTGTCAAGTTGTAATCGCGTCAAAACTTTAAAATAAACTGACCATGTCTTTAGTCTTTTTTCTGGTTGTGTTCTACTTTGTTTCATTCATTGATGAAGTGTCCTTTGGAACACAGTTTACACTGTCAAACAGTGCGACAGCAGGGATCAAATTCTAATTTAGTTTATTCCAAAATAGGTATGCAAATTTTTTTGAACACATACTAATAACATGCTTTAGTCATAGTCAGTCTGCCCGGAACAAATGTTCCAACCTCGATTGCTCGTTGTTAATCTCAACAAAATTAAAACAGGTCGGGTCCATTCCAAATTAACCATATACATACCTTAAAGATTTACAATGCATAATGGGGAATGGATGATCAACCTTTAGATTGTCAGATAGTTGCATTATCTACATTTTTTACTGAAAGCAGTTAGTTTTAGATAGTGCATTAACGAACATTTGAATATTAGGACGAATGATATCTTCGCAGCAGAAAGTCAGTTAGTTTAACGAGTGTTTGCAGTGACTTGTATTGCTGAACATGAATCTTTTTTTCATGCTGCCTTTTCTTTCTTTCTTTTCTACTTACCTTTAATATTTAACGTGCGGCATGTATAATTCTGAGGCAACAAAGGTTTTAACATAAGATGCTACCGGGATTTAGATGTTTTACAGCATCGTCCTTTCAACTCACCCCACCTATAGTACTTTTAGGTAGGTCTACTCTTCAATAATTTATGTACTTTATCTACTTTATCTGATCCTCTAGGATAAACAAAGATTGTCCACAGATTTGTACCTTCCAGGAGGAATACATGTTAATATTATATATACCTACCTAATCTCTTTTAAAAGGGAATGGAAAAGCTGTGCAGAGAAACAAAGCTACGAGCTGATTTTTAATGCACACTGTTTCAGTGTCACTGATACATCAATATATAATAGGTATTAACAATATTTCTTTATTTACTTAAATAGCGATTCCATATCATATTAACAACTGAAGAAAGCAAGAAAAATGCATTACAATTTTCGCAGATAATGCAACAAATCATTGTACAGTAATGTGTTGATATCAATTGCGTATATAAAATCCAAATGATTGAAGGCTGCCAGTTTTACTTTGTATGTTAAATGGTTATTTGGAAGTTGCGCTGCTAATTCCAGAACATCCTATAAAATTATCAATTCACATGCACCGTTTTTTTAAAAAAAAATCTCAAAAAATAGTGGTAAGCAATTACAATAACTAAACTCAAATGATTTGCAAAACATTGGCTTACCAGTGGGACAGCCAACCAATCGTTTTGTCCATAAAAGAGGGCTACTTTAGCCGTAACTTTTGATAAGTCATATTCAGGGGGCTCCTCACTTCCATACTTTTTCAAGTTTCGGACTTTTCCAAAGTCAAATTGACGAAATTTTCCGGATTTCATTAATTGAAGAAAATGAATTAGTGTATGCGAACTCGTTCCTGCGGGATTATGAGCTGTTATCACTGGAATCATACTCTTTAATTAAAGAACATCCTTAGTTAGTTCAGATTGATTGCATCTATAAATACCTCCACACAAATACTGCATGGCATTTTTTGTATGGGATGACCATTTACCTCATTCAGTTGTGGTTTGTCGTACCCGCAAAGAAGAAACATAAAGTTTTCACATAACAACCTTTCAAATAACTTTTTATCGCAAAGAAACGTCTCCAGCTCCTTAAGAATTCCACGATTAGGCAGAAATTCCATGTTACCCAAAATTCTCTCAGCAAGCTTTCATTTTTCATTTTTATACAAAACAAAGCATTTTATAAAAAAACTTAAACATGTTAGCAGAAGATTCATCTCATCAAATCAGCAATAATACAGTTGTAGGCATACCTCTATTTCTGACGCTATATCCACAAAATGTCTAATGGGCGATACAGTTCCGTTCAAGAAAGCTACAGGGCCTAAACCCAGCATTGATTGTATTTTTAAATTATATTCAGGATGTTCCGACATGCAGATCCAAAATACTACCGTGCCCATAGAATGACCTATGTAATGAATGCGCTCTTTCCCAGTAATTGCAAGAATGTAGTCTATTTCAGACGGTACATCGTAAACAGCAACTTCATGAAAGCTGAATTGTACGAAATGACATGCATTTTTATTGTAGTCTTTAAAGTGGCCATTGAAAGTCGTTCAACCGCATTTAAAATATAAGTAATAACTCACGTAAAATCCCAAAATGCAGCTTCTTCAGGGGATAAAGTCATATGCCGTCTACTGTACGTGTTTCCACGAGCATTGGCTATCCACACATCGTAACCTTCATCAGCAAGTCTGTAGCCTGAGTTAAATTAATATGCAGCAAATGCCGATTTTACATACTCAATACAACTACCAGTAATAAAATGGGATCACTTCAATATTCACTGAATTTCAATATACAGGTTAAAATTTCCATTGGTTTAAGTTACCTAAGGCTTTGTCAACGGTATTCATGAGCCAATCTGATGATGAGCACAGGAGACCATGATGAAGTAAAACCACCGGTCTACTATTAGATTCATTTTTGTTGTTTCTTCCATGTGGAATACGATGAAGATTTAGTATGTAACCGTCTTGAGTTATGACTTCATGAGATTCTGCAGGATACCCATATTTTCTCAGCAATTCCAACTGTCAACATTTAACAATGAAAATAATTACATATACCTGTTCACTAAATACTTGCATGTTGAAATGTATTTTTCTATCGAATAATATGTGTCTTACTGTGTTCAAATGAGCATCAGGATTTATTTCGCCGATATTTGAACTCTTTTTGTGATCGACTGAATCAGAGATTTCATTTCTATCATAGAATTCATCAGTTGAATCATAACCATAATTCCACTCGTTGTCTAAATTTTCTATTATTGAGTCGAACAGTCTTATGTTCAGGGATTTAGCCTCGACGTATGTGAGTAACACAAACACAATTATGGACTCTTTTAACATTGTCAAAAAGTAAAGAAAATAATAATAATGTGGACAAAATAAGGAGAAAACATAAATGCGAATCTTTCACAGCCCTCTAGTTACCTCTGTTTACATATGCTTTACTTATGACATATCGACAAATGCCAACATTTCTTCACAAATTTGTTTACTACTTATTTTATTCAACAAATAATAAATGCACGGACCATCCTGATTCTGATAAGAAGGAGATCCATAGGAGAACTGAGAGGCTAACTAAATCAGTCATGCTTGACGTGTGATACACAAACGTTTCTTCTGCTATGTTATAACATAACATAATTATTATTACTTGTTTGATCCATTGCATTCACTTATTTTTGTATAATCATATCTTACTGGATTCCATTTTCCATCCATCCTTGCAAAGTGCTTATCTATGTGCACAGGCTAAAAAAATTCATCTACACATGCATGTGTCAAAACAAGAGATAACGCATATCCTAAAATAATAAAGCAATAATCTGATTATGTCATGTTAAGGAATTTGCTAAAAATGATTTTTCATTGGTTATACATGGATGAGAAGAAAGAATCTACTTAAACAGCACAAGTGAAATTTGTGAGAATCAGTAGATTTGTATCTTATAAATGTATATAGCATATTAGTATTAAATGAAGAGTAACTACTTTAGTCACGAATTACAATGTAAAAAGAAGTTGGATAAAGGCATTTGCTACCAACGATGTGCTTTATTCGTTTATAGTATGCACATTTTCTACATAAATAAACAAATTATTGTTATTACGGTTATGACTTATGATGAGTCATTATCAAAATACTGCTCATCGCAGCCATGTAACTTCAGCTTCTCCTCTGACTAAGTGAGTTTGACTTTGAAAGGTTAGGTTATGATATGCAATTATGAACGATGAGTGAGATGATTTGAAAGAAATTGGTACATTAATACTATATTACATTTAAGGAAAATGGTTTGGAGAAGTATATATTTATTATACAATGCGTAGAATGGCTAAGTGCTGGAACAATAAGCGTTTTAATGAATCACGATTTTCCCACGGCTGGTGATAATTTCCTAACACAGTTGTTACGTACGTAAATTCTACACCACGTCGTTGGTATATTGGCGTTGCTTATTGGCGAAACCTTTTAGGAACAACAATAAGATTCCTTACAATTTAGCAATAGTATTGGCACTACTTGTATTTCTTTTTATACAAGAATGTTTGCTTTTTCATATATGATATCATATGTAGAAGACAAATGATTTCCAGTAACCAGCAACGCATTCATTTTCTTTTTTATAAGACCATATAATGTAAGTATATAGTTAATTGTGTGAGTATATCTAATGAAATTCATCCATTTCTTTAAAAGCAGGGATGAATGAGATCTGAAAATCTAAGAGACACAATTACACCATTTTTCAGCACATCAAAAGCACAGGAACTTTTTTGATATGTTGTCAAATGGGGCAACGTTAGATTGTATATCTGCCAAATCGTACAAACAATTGTCCAAAATGCATAAAAGGACTTTGCCATGATTGATGATTTGATGAGGGTTGACTGAGAGTTTACTTTAAAATTGATGTTATTTGTAGACAACATGTACACATTCCTGTTCAGTTTCAATGCATTTTTACAATAAAAATCGTTTCATGTATATAACATCTTCCAATTACATATATATTGAACACTTCCTTCCATTTTGCTTTTAGCATTTTCTAAAAAGCTTCGCTCTTTTATTGCGTGGTGAACGGTCGACCTTGACCGTTCCACAAGCACATGAGATGTACGCTGGATTCAATGGAAAAGGAGAGTTTTACATGTGATAATATTCTGCTAAACAACTTTCCATTTCGAAAGAAATCTCTTCGAAGGGTCTTAGCTCGGGTATCATTGTTTGTCATCTAATCGTACCGGTAGAATTACAACAAAATCTCATATTTCAGGTCAACGACTGTTCTCTACAAACATACAGATGAAATGATCTTAAAAATAGGGATGGGCTGATTAAAGGCCTTTTTTACACTAGCAAACAAAAGTGATTATGATCATACTGCAACCATGAAGCTTTAGCTGCGCAGATTAGCTGAACAAAAAAGCAAACATTACATACCTAAGCTACACAGAAATCTTTAAAGAATATACCCAATTTCTGTCTCCCTTTTAGGATCATGATTTATCCTTGAAACAACCTGTGAAAAGAAAGCTTACTGTAAATAGAATAATGACAAGAAATAAACAATAACCTAGTGGAAAATTTCCTTCCATGAAAAGGAACATTTTTTTAAACCTTAAAAAATTCAAAATGTGATGTAATAATGCACCACCTTATTGGGTACTTTTAAGAATTTTTTCCTAATAAACACGCATTTTCCGAGCCATACCTTTTTAAAGTGATGAGTCTGCAATGCAGTTGGTGTATATGAGTGAACTATAAATACGAAGCGAAAAAATTGTGGAAATCATCAGTCACTTCATCTCACTTGAAGCATCAGTTTCGTAACTCCCCGAAAGTTCCTATCCTTGAAAAAAATTTCTGGAAGATATTCCAACTCTACCCACAACCATGACTAGATTTGTTGTAGCCATTCTTTTCATTCTCCCTATCGCTTTTTCTGCTCCTGCAGAAGAAAAAGAAAGTAAGTTTTGTCGTTATCTAAAACTAAAGTATTATTTTGAATGTAATGTACATGCATATGCATGTTAGTAATATATAGCTCTATTAGTAACACAACACTAAAGTATTTTGCAAATTTGACTTCTAATATATTGCAGAAAATGGAAGGTCCCTGCCCCTTACCACTGTTCCTGGAGGAGTTGTGGCTACTGGTGCGCTAGGGGCTAATTATGGACAACAGACGCAGAACAGCGAAACTCACGACAAAAAGAAATTCGGATTAGATTTTTCATCAGATCGTGGTACCTCCAACCAGTTCAGCAATACTGGGTTCCAAGCTGGCGTCGCCGGAGGTGTTGCTCAAACTCCAGGCTACCCTGTTTACCAATACCAATACCCTCAGTACCCCATCTACCCCGGTGTTTACTCTTACCCCCAATACCAGTACCCTCAGTATCCAATCTACCCAAACTACGGAGTTGGGGTTCCAAACGTCGGAGTTCCAAACTTGGGAGTAGGATCAAGCGTTCAGCTTCCAAATGTGAGCGTCAATTCCGGAGCTGCAGTCGTCCCTGGTGGAGTTGGCCAAGCTCCCGTCCGGTACTGAACATAAAGGACATCAATCATGGAGGGTTGTCCGACCAATCGAAAGCAATATATATTGACAACAGTTTAATTTCGTTTATACAATCGTTGAATTATGAAATAGCTCAAGCTCTTCATACATTCCTTCATGAAATTTTTAGTTTACTAATTATGATTATCTTTTTCCCAATGTGGGTCTTTTAAAATATTATTTATTATGATAACAGCTACAAAAATAAAAGCTCAATTTACCCCTAGATTTCTGGGGAAATAATAAATTGCAAACCGATTTTTATGGAAAAATATAAAAATGATCTCAATCATAAAATAGTTAAAACTATATGCATACACTCAATAGAAAATCATGAAATTCTAAGGAATACAAAAAAAAGAATACTTATCTTTTATCTTCATTACTCTATATATCGAATTAAAATGATAATGTTTCATTATCCTCAAAAGTAAAAAAATAACCCAAAGTATGTATATATTAAGCTGCAAAACAAAGTAATCAAACAAAACTTTAACACTTTCTTACCCAAGGACCTGCCGTCCAAATACATCTCCATATTGAACTTGTGTTTACCATTACCATAAGCATTACCTACCAACATTTCAGAAACAACCAATTTCCTAGAAATGACAATTATCAAAAACACATTGTAGCTGTAGAACAAAGCATGTTAATCGAGATGAGTAAAGGTACATATATAAATTCAAGGTAGTAGGCCACATTACGGACAATCAAATCATACCCAAACGAACTATTTTCAAAAAAAATATTTTGAAGTAGAAGTATTGTCTAAATTTATTAAATCAAATCATGTCAGATGCAATGAATATGAATAATCGATGCTATGTATGTGATTACCACGTTCATATCACCATATATTAAATGAATGCAGTTTATATATAAAATGACTAATATTCTCTCACTTTGTTCAAGAATTGTAAAGGTAAATGCTCATTCTCATGTTGTCAGCCAGATTTTGGGACAGCCCTCGTAGTAAACATGCACACAATTGACTGGCGCTGGTAACAATGAGAAAGATTACTTACAATTCTTGATTTAGCCCTTTCACTAGTGAGTTTACTATATATGTTCTATTCTGGATACGAAATGATGAGTTTGTCAATAATTTTTGCCAGAAGTCTGCAAAGTCAGCTTTGAAAGATATACATGAAAGGGATGTATAAATCATAACGACAAAAATACGGCTAAATATGAACTGATCTTTCTTTACTATTACAATTTTGAATCAAATTGTTAAATTAACTGTACATGAAATTCAGTCAAGGATGTACATATACTGATTAGAGAGAGAGAGAAGACGCAGGTTGCCATCAGATTGCCTAAATTTGAAGTGTACATGTGGTTGTTGAGTTGAAGGTCAAAACAAGAAAACTACCTTAAAGTTCAAAAACCTTTCCATGCAAGAATGAATACCCTCGAAAATCTATGCCCACGTAGGCAGCGAAGTATGTACTCAAATAAGATTTTTGGATGTATCCAGCCCAAAATTATTAAAGAAGTTTAAAAAAATATGCATTTCTCACGGTGATGTGAAGGTACAATAGTGTTTTTCCAGATGTCTTAAAAAGTGAAAGTGGACCTTTACTACCTACCTACTCCTAGGAGAGCAATTTATTACACAATACAGTAAAATCAGTCACCAATTTGTATGCATACCTTATATGTATAATAGTTATAATAACGTTATATTGATGGAAATATTTAGGTTGTAGCCTGTAACACAAAGCGGATTCCAATAGATGATATTTTTGTAATAGATGCAAGCAAAGGACAAATAAAAAATTGTTTTGTTATTTTAGGAAGCTAAAATTGAACTAGCTACATTACAAGTTGCATCACTGGCAAGGGATTTTTTAAAAAATGTATAAAAGTAAACCCAAAATCTATAGAAAACTATCACTTCCAGTTTCGACTTAATAGCAATCGTAACTAAGATTCAGCTCTAACTTAACTTCAGAGTATCACTTTACCCCGCAAGAAGCAATGGCCCGGTTCATAATTCTCGTTGCTGTCGTTGGTGCATTGTCGGGTAAAATTATATTCCTATCAATGTCTTTAACTAAATTGATAATTATTATTCATCTGAGTTGAAGATTAAGAAGTATTTAATTTAACAAGGATTGTTTGTCTGTTTCTTGTAATTTCAGTGGACGCGATTACTCCGTATCAATATGGAGCTCAAGTTGGTACAGGTGCCCTCGGTTTGCAATATGGCCAGCAGACCGCTAGCAATGAAAACCATGACAAGAAAAATGTGGGATTGAGCTTCTCATCGGACAAGGGCAGCTCCAGCAGCGTGAACAACGTCAACGCTCAACTGGGAGGTTCCGGAGCTTATGCGCAAGGTCTCTACCCCCAACAGTACCAGCAACAGTATCCCCAACAATATCAACAACGATATCCACAACAGTACCCACAACAGTACCCGCAACAGTACCCGTATGTAGAATACCCCTATAACTACAACTATCCCTATTCGCCTTCATCTGTTCCAGTTCCTCAAGTCCCCCAAGTTCCTCAGACCCGACCGGTGACTAGTGGATGGGGACGTTAGTAATATGTGTGCGATGGCCTTATTGTTAACTGATAACCAATGATTACTGATTCTGCTCACATAACCAGGTTTCATGATTCCGATCACTATTCTCATTACAAATAAATACTTATGTTTTGCAAAATGGAAAACTATCTTTCTATGTCCGTTGTTTGGTTATATTTGAAATAATTTAAGCTTCATGATGAAGCCTTCATCTATAATGAAATTCATGCAACACGCAAAGAATTAATATCAGTTCAGCAAGTTGACTTCGTATTGTAAACTGGAGAGCATTATTTATCATTGTCAAATGTTTCATTTCATATTATTGTTTATTATCTGTTTGTAAAATGCTTTTATTTACATGAGTTTTCAAGATAAAATGCCTGAAAATAATTTCATTAAAATTTCTAGAATAACATGAACTACGAGTATTTCAATAAAAAGATAAATGTAATACTGCATTGAATCCGTTTGTCCACAACTTAGTGGACCCCTTTTCCTAAAAAATGACACTCTGAACAAGAATTCAACATAGCCTTTTGTCCGGTCGGAGTTTTTGATGGTGGCATATCTCTAGTTATAAGAAATTGTTCATAAACTTTCTTTCTTTTGTTGTCATCCGTCAAGTAACCCACGCTTTGATGATCTTGGCCAAGGACAAAATGGAAATTTGGTTGAGCATGTTCCAAATATGGGCCCCGTGCTAAATATACAATTTTATAAAGTGAATTTCGGTTAATTTAATAATCAAAATGAAATGAAAAAACCACAGCAAAACACCAATATACATTGTCCAAGGTATACATTTACGCTCTACAAACAAGCTAGAAATGAAAAGTTATAAGGCACCTCTTATTGCCCCAAATACAACTGTTGTGATTCCAAGTGTAAAAACCGTCACCAAAACGTAAATTTTCATATTGTGCATAACTTTTATGAAATAACTGTCTGCTACTAGTTGATGTTACTATTCAATTTATTTCTATAAATGAAGATGTGAAATCCTAAGGCTTTTTTACGCACTACACTCCAAAAATCAAAACTGTGTTGAATGCAACATGCTTCACAGGATAACGTCTTCTGTATGAAGATGCTGCACAAATAACAACATTCTGCACTTTTTCCAGAAATAACTGGATATTCAGAAGTGCAGTTTAAAAAGATGCAGCTGTGTATTAAAAATATATTAGGTATGCACTACAATGCTAGCAGAAAAGCCGCACGGCAAGTTGAATGGGTCGTCCAGTAGGCCAATGTACCGGTGACCTACATTCTACAGAAAATATAAAAAAGGTGAAGGTTATATAACGGATTGGTTTATTGAGATAAAGGAGATAGCTTACTACGAGGGTATAATATGGTCCCTGTATCACATTTTTTACTGCCTTACAAAAATCTCAGTTTTAGTTATTTTGGTAAAACGATCAACAAGCCCAGTATTTTAAAAGAAATAAAAAGTCTTTACTTGGAAATAATTAGTTCTGTACGAACGATTTCATATACCTAGCCTAGGTACATTACATATCTACCAATATCAAATTTTTTGGGGTGACATGATACTATGTATTGGACTATGGGATGTTCCCATTCCCTCTGAGCTTTTAAGAAGCGATGTTTGTATATATAGGTAACAATATAAAAAGCATCATTAACTACATGTTATGAATCTTGAAAAATGTTTTGAAATCGGCATTTATGGTTGAATATATTTCAATTGAAGGGAAGAAACGAATGATTTTCACCGCAGCCTATGAAACCCATTATTTATACGTTTATGTATTAAAACTTTCAATTAATGGCTGCTACTATACAAATCCTACTCTACCTGCAAACTATTATTGCCATCGATTGTAATACAGAATCATGCAATTAATTCCTGGAACTCTTAACAATCGATTATAAAACTTAATTTAATGGCTGCTGTATAATATTTACACTTCTGTCTGCTTACAATTTCTAAAATACGCATAAAAATTAGCTAAATATAAATCACATATTGCATAACTAGAATTTTACTGTTTTAATTCCTTTGAAATAGTATTATCTGAAGAAAAATTGCGTTTGATAAGTTTACAATATGTCCTTATATAAATTAGTGTTTGGGGTTATCATAATTTGTAAATTTTTCATAACAATAGCGAGGTCGGAAGCTACTTTGCCCCAAAGAACTGCAGCAGTATTCCATCAATTGTCTACTAGACAAGGTTACAAGATTGCTTACAGGGATGGACCAAGCGGATGGTCAAACCTGAGTCGTATTTTTTCTAGAAAGGAAAATGACAAGGCTCCTGAATTGCTTTGCATAACGGGAATGTAAGATAGAGTTTATGCAAGTTGAAAATGCTCACGTATGTATAGATAGTAAAGGCCACTAATTTTCTTTTAATTTTACATTTTCTTTATGACTATCTAGTTGGCTGGTGTATCCACATCCTGAATTTAGGACTTCAACCGAAGATATCGTAAATTTAGTCTCTGGAAATGATAAATGCATGAATCCAACTGACGTAATTCATATAACTAACTGTTATTTACTGATTTTATGTACTAAAGCTGCAAAGTCATAACCCAACCCACATTCATAACTCAATATTTTAGCTGGGGACAATAGGATCTATGCAACCTCTCACCGCTTCATTGTCAGCATCAGATTTCAGTATTACTTTATTTTCACACTCTAATTTCGGATCCGGGGGTCACACATTTTCTGCAAAAGAAAGTGAAAAGGTAGGACTAAAACAATTAAACGAGGATGCTGAAGCAATTGGGTCATTAGTTGTGATAGGAGAAAGTGCATGGTCACTGGTCAGTTCTACTGGCAAGACCTTGTGCGTTCGACCACAGCCAAGTGATCGAGCCAAAGGAATTCCTATATGCTACGGATCCGACATGATTGATATTGCAAATTTTTCGGTGAATGCCGTTTACCCGGATTGCCCACCGGAAACTGATGAGCTAGTTGTGGGAAACATGAGGTTAACCAATTGCAAGGAATTTAATAGTGATAAAGTTGAACCCATGAAAAATACTGGTAATTTAAGTACTTCTGAATAATTGCACATAAGAAAATTTAATATGGTCAGTAATAATTAGGATAATGAATTTAAATAACGTGTGTGGACATATTTCATTGAAGCCATAATGGGAAGATCCTTTAGCAATCCTCTGGAATGCCGATATAACATTACCTGGAATTCTACAAAATTTACAGAAGACGAGTCTGCTCTAATTTCCAAATTGCTGACGATACGTCTAACCCATGATTTTGAAAGCACGGAACAAATTTTATGGCCAGAGGCTAAAGAAGATATTTGGAAAACGGGGCCATTGGATACTGCATTCGATATCATGATCGCAACGGTCCCTGAAGACATTGTTAACACCCAGTTTTTGATGATGGTCAGGGAATTCACTATTTTTCATTTGAATGAAGTCTGGCAACAGAAAAGAGAAAGGGGAGAGCGTTTGGCTAGTCTAAAAAGTTGGCGAAGTCATAAAGTCTTGGTACATTTACTAAACAAGTGCTTAGTGCATGCTACAAAAACTAAAGATCGTTACGTGGAGGTAAGAACGTTTCCCTGCATATTAAAAATACTATGCCTATCATAAATTAAATTATGGATTATGTTCTGCCATGATAGATCATTAAAACATCATACAACCAAAGAAGTACACTGGAAGACTTTAACGAAAAAATCAAACCCGAACTAGCTTTGGAACCAAAGAACGATCCGATCATAGAAACTGCTTGGGTTGTATCCAATTACGCAATGGCTCTATGTCATAATTTGTTTGAATATAAAGTTAACTTTTGGGACAATTTTATTACCACATTTGGCAATCTCTACTTTCAACCGTTGGAAACGAGATGGTAAGTAGCATAGTATATAACCAAGCACTTGGACTGATTGTAGTAAGATAAACATTAAAACATGGCAGAAATAATTCGTTTTGCGTGTTAATTAATGTTATAGGAAAGCCCCTACGATCATATCACCAAAGACATTTGGCGTTATCTTGAGTGGATTTGGTATTCAAATTCAACATCGTCGAATAGCGTTTGCCACAAGTAGAATTTTGGAGTTAACGCCAAGGTTTGATCCTTTTGAAAAGAAAATTACGGTAAAAAGAGTATCTACATAATCGCTTGCTAATTTATTGGATATTAAATTAAAATATAAGCAAAAAATGTGCTGACATTTGATAATGTAAAAGATAATGTTATATTTTTTAAATACGCTTGTCCAGTCCAACTCAGTTTATTACACTAATAAATTAATGAGTACTGACAAAATTGAATTATCACATCACAGTATCATGAAATTAAACTGCATTTAACAAAAAATTGACAAGGTACATAAACAATAGAAACTCTACGAGTTGGTTGCCAAACATAAGTTTACAATCCAGTAATAATTAATTGTACCACTTCATTTAAAGAGCGTAATCATTTTAACCACTAGATTGATTTTAAAACTTTCAAGGAGTAATTTTACAACTCATTTGTAATTTGACATTGAAATATTGACATACGTTTCAGATTATGACATTCTGTGTTTTTCACACCAACTAATTATGTATATTAAATACAATATAATGCAGTAGATGGAACGGTACAGTTTAATAAGTAATAAATGTACTCTTACAAAACATAAATTTGTGGTTTACACAAACTGATCATTTTATAGCTCGTCGTGGGATTGATTTGTGTCAGGCTTTTGACAACTTGCTGGTGACTCAAAGTCGAACTGATACTCGCATCTCGAAGGTTCTGAGACACTAATTAAACGATTTTCTAAGCCACAGCGTAAATACACCTAAAAATGGAATAATATGATTAGCACAAAGAACAAAATATTTTAGTCCAATTAAATAGAATAAATAGGAATCATACTCTGGCTGAGCGCTGCGGACCATTCCAACAACTTTGACCACGATCATATAACATGGCAGAATACTTGTCGTTTTCTGGACCACTCCAAGAGCCCCATTTCCCCAGACTTACGTCTCCACCAGATCTAATCTTCTGAGACGCCTGTTTAGCAAAAAACGAAGAATTGACCGACTGATAAGGAAATGCTCACATCAAATTATTATGAAATAAACATTAATAAGTGTGCTTCAGTTAAAATCACGTACAGTTTTAAATGGACAGAGAGAATAAACATATTCTTTATCTTCGTGCTCAAAACATTCTCCGTATAATGGGGCGAATCTATCATCATCCCCGAAGTCTAAATTGAGCAATTCGTTGATCTCTTCCAACTTCCTAACAGATTCTCGTAAGTTTCTGTCAGCTTCGTTGAACTCTTCTCTTGCTTTGTTTGCCTCTGTGGAATAATAATAACCATCCCTGTTTTAACTTCAAAATTCAGATTTACCGTAAATAAGTAAATAGAATAACCCTGCTTCCATCTTACGGTCAATCAAGGCTTGTGTTTCATCATCGTATTTCGGATCAGTTTCCGGCAAAGGATCAAGGGCAGCATCTTGTTCAGCATCAGCCTCTTCTTCGCCCTCTTCTTCCTCCTCCTCCTCTTCACTTGGCACATCCGAAATTCCTGGAATGTCAGGTTTGGCTGTATCCGTTGGTTCTTGTTGATTTTCATCTAGCTTGTCAGCCTCATCTTCATAATCCTCATTTCCGGCTTGGCCGCCACTTGATTCAGGTGGTTTAAACATGCCTTGTTCCATCATAAAGAAAGGCTTTACGAGCAACCAACCAGAAGTTAGGAAATCATCCTTGGACATATCTTCATTCATATTCAAGAAGAACATTGCTTCAGCGTCATCAACAACGCCATCCTTATTCTTATCAAATGTTTGGCGAACTTTGATTTCATCCATTGTGATTTTGTCATCCCCGTTGGAATCCAACAAATTGAAAAGGGCTTCAGCCTCATTTTCCGATTTTGCCTTCTCCTCTTCCTCCTGCTGCTTTCGTTTTTCCTCTTCGGCCACTCGGTATCTTTCAAGGGCTTCCTTTTCTGGTTGTTCTACTTGTTGCTTAATCTGTTCTTTTTCATTTTTCAAGGATTCTATAATTTGGCGTTCAGCGTCCAGTCGAGTTCTTTCTTCCTCCTTTTCTTTCCTAAACGATTTACCCTTTGTGATCAACTCCAACCGCTTTTGGTATCCTTCTTTCGCTAGTTTTGCTTGTCGCTCTGCTTCTTCCCTTGCTGCCCTTCCCATCTCTTCGCAGGTATTTGGACACGTTTTTGTACCAACTTCGTCACTTCCGTCACAACAATCACATATACCATCGTTCACTCGACTAGATAAAATGTATGCAGAAATGTGACCAGCATTCACACAGTAAAAGCTTCCGCGTGTGCAGGCACTCGTACCTTTAATGCAAGAAAATTATATTCATGTAAAGAATTATTACTTTAATGTATCTACAAATGAACAGACAAAGCAGGTTTTATAGTGAATACTAAAATTACCTGGTTCATCACTCCCATCACTGCAGTCGCAATAATCATCATTCACAAACGAAAAAGGAATCATTTTCGAGCCATCCAGACACGAAAAATTCTTTTGTGGATCGTAAAGCGCAGCTCCTAAAGAGATAAATAACCAGATAAATTAACTCCAATCGATTTTTTATACTCATTATTCTTTCATAGAACTACATCTATATTCACTTAGGCTACTTACGTGAAAGAGGAACACCCCTTGGGGTTAAGTTATCAGCAGAGATGACGAATCCATTCATTAGCATTGATGTCACCATCAGAAAAGATAAGCTCTTAGAACCATGCCCGGATGACCCCGAGAAACCCATATTTGCCATATTTAAACCCCTTCCCTCCCACAACAATCACTAAAATCGGTCAAAAGCCCCCGACCACACGCTACAGTTTAAACGTCAACTGAATATATACTCGCCGTACAACTGCTCTCCAACTTTTGTCAAGACAAGTCATAAATGCTCCCGGATCTCCCGTTTACCTGTAAACAAGCAAAAGATAAATGTACCACCATTTAAACATTAAACATCAAAACATCCCTTCCCATTAGCCTAAAACGACTTCAACAAGTTGCTTTTCCATATTATTCAGTTAACCAATTTACCCGTTTTTACAGTGCACACACATGTACCTGCACTCTCTCAATGCACCACAGAACACCAACCGCTTTTATACTTCATTAAAAACACATTCAATTTAAACCATAACAGATTTGACCGGTTGTTTAATTACCAATTAATTATTTATCCCTGGTCGATACTCAGACACAATTAGGCTTCCAAACAACCATAACATCAAACTGGAGACTGTTGTACAGCCTTTCTTCCCTCTGGTTGCTGACTTTTAGCACTTCAAATCCGAAATCAACACGTAAAAAAATATGACTATGGAAAAATTTGTATACCTGTGCATCTGAAATAACATGTTTCACAACAACTCATCATCAGGCAAATCGGCATCATCGATACGGCTCAGTCGGCTCTCACGCAAATATACCTACCGCATCTACTACTCTGTCTCTTCGCTACACTTACTCTTTTTATGAGCACTTCTTCAAATCAAGAGCAAATTTTCAAGTATGAGATGAGTTGTACGTGGAAAATATGTACGCTTTTGGTGGGGAATATTTAATTGGATTAATGATAGAAAGGCTGAAAGGTTGATGAATGATATGGCTATTTAAATAATAGGTAATGATCAATTATCCTATAGTTAGAGTTAATTAGTTGACTCTTTATGCGTGTGGTTATATGTATTATTTTTAGCACTTGTGCTTTTTTTATCAAGCTTTGTTACTGCGGAAGTGGGAAAGACACTTCTTTTCCGGTAGCATACTTAAATATCTTACTGGACATATTAAACATAATTATGGGATAAAAATGCGCAAGGAACAGTAATCAGTTCAGTATGAATTCATTTAATGCATGCTTTAAGAATGTGTGCATTGAGACAGAAAGGACTTTAAAATGAAGTCAAGTGTGAAATATGTATAAAATGGATTTAGGGACTTGATTTAACTTTAATGACTATAATTCGCAACTTTTTTGTGCAAAATGTTGTACAAAATATAAAATATGTTGGGTTTTTAGGATAGAAAACTTAATGCTGTGTGTATGTGCATTTTTTTAACGTTATTCAATTTGGTGCATGTCAATATAAAGGCACATTTATTGTGATTGTTATAGATTACATTGTAACACAAGTAAGCTTTTCATGTATTTTATACATTTAGTTTGGGATATTTTCTTCTTTTAAAAAGTAACAAAAGTTTCTATATGCAAGTAAATTAAAAACTAGCAATAAGTAAGAATATATAATATAAGTAGTGGAAAAAACAATTTAATTAGTAAAACTAAAAGTAAAACAATTGATTTCTATTTTGATACATTCAATCAAGCTTCTTATAATATTATTCTCCTTATACCACCCTTGGGTTACCCATGCAATCCTTTGAGTGCATGCGCAGGTGTGACGAGGATATTAAAGTAAACCATTGAGACTAACATACCTAAATTCTACTATTTAATTATTATATAATAGTATACTTGATTTGATTTCAACAATGAACAATTTTATCCAAAACATTGTATATCAGCAATAGTAGCAGTTTGATATGCACCATAACAAGACTAAAAACGTACACAATCCTACCAGACAAAATGCATACTTGTTACTTTAAAATACTTTAATGAACAATGGTAGAACAGAGTGGGATGGATGGATGACTTCTCATTCCAATGATTGGCAGAATATATCATGCATGAGGCCAGCAGCAAGTGGACTAAGTTTTCCAAACTTGAAGTAATTTTTGTCCTTTTTCAACCGTTTCAGCTCCTTACGGATTGCCCACATCTGAAAGTACAAGCAGAGGTATTGATTAGTCGAAAACAGATTATTTTGTTAACTGAAACAAGCATAAAAATACGATGACATTATCAAACTTACGCTGTTGGCAGAAACCTTGGTCGAGAGAAAGCGTATACACTCTTCCTTGAACTTAACGCCATCAGTTTTCTCCGATATCTGTGCAGCCAATTCTGAAAATTCACTCATCAGTGAGTCATTGGAATCCGAGTCTACAAGGCACTCATGGCTGGGCGAAGTACGCTTTTCTTTAGATGTAGTATTATCCTCCAGTGCTTTAATTTTTTCTGATTGGGAGCCTGATCCACAAGATCTCATGGACAAGGAGTCGGACCTGTCACGCCGTGACCGAGAACTTACTACACCCCCGACCTCATCTTCATCAATTAGAGATAATTCCTCCTGATTATCGGTCGCAGATGAATTTGTACGTTCGATTTTACATTCCTTAATTTTGATAATCCCATTAGCAAAGTTTGTGGCTGCATCAGTTGCTTCTTTTGAAAGAACGGGTGCCTGAGGAATCATGGAATGATTGCTGCTACTTGACACATCCTCATCAATGCTTTGCATTCGCTCAGCAAATGAATCAGACCTGCTCCCTGCCGCAGAACTGGAAGTTTCTGGTCTTAATATAGGCATATCCTCGAGGTTGCTACAAATGACAGGCACTGGAGTTGTTTCTAAATGCTCGGCACTGGTGGTTTCCGGTTTTTCTTCACCTTCTTCAATATCCTCACTTTCGACTGCTTCTACGATAGTATTATTAATTGCCGGTTTTGTTGCGAAACCTTTGGCAATATCTGCAAAGCTAAGAGCTTCGCAATTAAAAAATGGACCTTGGACTCTTGACGTCGTTTCAGTATCTATTTTTTGGGCTTCACATTCTGCACTGTTATTTGCACCCATAGTCAAAGAAATGATGGACTCATCTCCTTTAGATACTCCATCGGCAGCCAAACTATTCGGTTCAATACTTTTGTTGTCTGTAGGTTTTTTGGTGTGTTCAGTAGAGTCGGTGGTGTCAGTTATGTGAGAATGATCACCTTGATCAATACTGACTTCTTTGGTTTGAGCTGGAACAGATTCAACAGGAGCTGTTTGTTTACTTTCTTTTTCAGTGTCAAAATTATTGACTACTTCTTCAATCTTTTTGGCATCTCTGGTGTCAATCACATTACTAGTTTTCTCACTTTGGTTTGTTGACTCAATATTTTGTGGATCAATTGCGTCATTTGTAATGCTCAAGGAATTATTGATTGTCTCCACGCCACCCTCGTGTGAACTTCCCTCGTTATTCTGATCATCGTTGTTGGACCTGGAATTTCTTCGCAGATTTGGTTTCGGGTCAGCAGAATCAACACCATTTGACTGCTTATTTTTGTCCCCTTCCGCTGACCTTTTCCTTTTAGATTTCCTTTCAGGCGTCCGTACTGGCAAAACAGGGTCTTCACTAACAGAACGCTTCCGATTGTTCTTTTCAGGCGCTAGCTTATCTGACTTAGGTTTATTTGCACAATCTTCTAAGGTTAGGGTTAATACTTTTGTACTCAGTTGTTTCGTAGGAGAATCATTGGGAGGATGATGCTTTGCAGTTCGTCGTGGTACATTTTTGCCGGAATTTTCTTGGATAGACTCTTTCTTCTCAGCTTTCTTTTCTTTTTTATCCTTCTTTGGTGCAGTATTAGTAATCTAATAAAATCATTAAGAAGTGGTATATGGTCAATAATCATTTTGTCAAAATTTATTTTTAACATCGAATGTATTTGGGTAATTCGTTCGTATATAGGTAATAGGTAAGTAGTTTCTCTGTCTGGTAGAATAATTCTAAACTTACTTCTTCCTTTCGTTTACGGTCCCGGGAAACTGGAGGACATGCCTTATTCTTATCACTTTTCTGAGATTTAGGAGGGCTGACTACCACAGATTCATCAGACTCTATTGAAGTTGAAACTGTACGTGATTCCTTTTGATTCCCATTTACTACCAGTGTAGCAGGCGTAGGCACAGGCGAGCTTGTCGTCTTAGCCAACCTCATTGGATTTGTACCTCGAGGAAATTCGTAATCTGTTACAAGGTCAGCATCGCTTAGCCACTTGGGTCGTTGAATATTTCGTCGTAAAGATGACCTTCCAGTTGTTGGAGTTTGTGGTGACGGCGGCTCTTCCGCTTCCTCTGCTACAGCCGAAGCTTTCTTCTTTGCGTCGTTGTTAGTCTTCAACTTGGATGCTCTAGGCTTACCCTCCTTCCTTGGGGCTGATTTTTTGGTGGGCGGAGCCTGCAAAATCATTAAAATTATTATTAGTACCAGCAGCTAATCTGGCTGAACACTTAACTAATCCAAATGCACCAAAGATGTATCTGTAATGTAATTTATATTACATATTGTGGAATCTTACGTCTTTAATAGCAGACAATTGGCGTCTAGTAAGAACTGGCTTTTCAGCATGACTTGTAACAGTTGCGACTAATCCAGATGAAAGCATTTTACTGACAACTGATTCAAAAGACTGACTGAGGTCTTGTTGGGACATTCCAATATTTAAACTTGGTGGTCCAGATTTCTTTGTCACTTCTGCTGACGCTGCCAATTTCTTTGGCACGTCCATTTTTATTTTATCGTCGCGTTGTTGTAGAGGCAGTTGTGGTTCTTCCTGGGATGCGGATGGCGAGTTTTCTTCCTGACTGCTTTCACTTTCATAATGTGCGCTGGGACTCCTAAGGCCATGAAGCTTTTGCTTGTGCACTTTTACAGAAGCTGCCCATTTAAATTTTTTATCACATAGATCACACCCAAAGGGTTTCGAATCGCCTCCCTCAGAATGGCTTAAAATATGACTTTTTAGGTCATCCTCTGTCGAGTAGGATTTTGGACATTCATAATGAGGACACTGAAATCTTCGCTGACGCCGAGGCGCTTTCCAGGAACTTTTAGGAGACGGCATGCTTAATAGTTTGTCAATTTGAGCTACAAAAATAAAGTTATGACAGTTAGTTAGGGAGACTTATTCATTCAACTTGATAGATGTTTAAAATTATCCAAAAAACCTGTGCATAATAATGTCATACCTCCCATGTACTCTAAGTCATCTTTTGATTTTATGGGCAGTTTTTGGGTGTCATCATCCAAGTCACTGGCTCCTTGGGAAAGGGTGCCACCGTTACTCGTGGCCTGCGTCGTATCGTCCTCTGAAAGTGAAACCAAAAACTCCTCACACTCAGCAGATTGTACGGCGTTAGGGTAGCATTTCTTCAAAACAATTGGGGCCACTGTGAAAGAAGCAGGACCTGAGAAGAGATTATACTAAAAAGTGTGCATAACAGAAAGCCACAAATCACAACAAAACACCAACAAAAGCAAAACTTTATACAAGTTAAACAAACTGAATTGAAAAATTAGTAGTTTAACGTGCAAAGCAAATCAAGGTCAAATATAACGACTTCTTTGAAAACTAAATTAAACAATAGCCCTTTTATCAACAAAAGGTTTAATGATAATGGCACATGTCACAAAAAATTACAATGAAAGAAAACGAAGCGTGATTCATTGTTTCAAACAAAGGTCCAGTGGTTTAATGGCAACTTTTTTAGCTTATTTTCCAGACAATAACAAATTAATAACACATTAATAATGCAACGCAGCGTGTAGTGCAGTAACAACATTAAAACTACCAAATCAGATAGCAGTGGCTATTAATTGATTGTAAGGGTTAATAATAACGTAATATACAAAGCGAATAAATATAGATAATTTTGACTATTTAATTATCCATTCAATCAACTTTGCCCAAAGGGACATAAGTTATGTTTTTCATAGGTATCTATCATGACCCTGGAAATCTTTAATTGAATGGGTGGATATACACCTTTCTCATTTAATTTTCAATTCATCAATTTGCATCCTCAATTAGTATAATATGCAGTTCAGCTTTTGAATAGATTCAAGTTAGTTTGGGGTTTTGTTAAGCATGTTGAACAAATAGACCAAAGAAAAGACAAAGATTATAGTTTTCATTCATTTTTAACCATACCTTGGTTTCCGTCTCCAGTGTCGGTCCCATTTCCAACGTCAGGCTTCCATTTCATCATTCTCTTTCCAGATTGATCATCAGCGGCTACAATAAACCAATTCACGTTATTATCCATTATGCCGCCTACCTTACAGTTCAAGATTTCCTCTTTTAAAGGCCAATTATAATTATAATTATCTTTTCTGAGGTTTAACAAAACTCTCGGCAAGGCAAATTGAAAACAATTTTCGACAATCCTTACAAAAATGTCAATTTGTGCTTACACTCATCTGCTTCACTTGCATTCATTGAGCTCAATAGTAACCGTTTGCGAGGATTTCTATATTTATCTGACATTGCGTCTGAAGAAGAGTTGGTCCCATCGTCACCTGGATAATTAGCGAATGATTGAATGATTTTATGACCCGCAACAAAGGAAGTTTAACTTTTCCCTTAACTTTATCAAAAGTTATAATTTGTCCTTGCCCCTTTAAATTGCAATCTAAATCCAGCCCCTAAAACTTTACTCCTTAACTACAAAAGCATTGCAACTACTCATGCTGATTTTAGTTCCCCTACTCCCAATGCATTTATTATGACAAATTAAATGACGCCGAGTGATTACTACGTTTTAAAAAGCAAAAGTTAATTGGTTTTTTAATCATTCATATTCATTTACCTAGAGAATCTCCAGAAATGGATGCCGCACTTGATGTTTCAATTAAGTCACTACGACGCTTGGTTCTGTCGGATGTGAGGAGTTCTTGCAATTTAGAGATGAATGGAATTTTATGGGAACTTGTTGCAGTTTGCTCCATACTCGAAAAACCTTTGCAAGGTTAATCTCTTAATCCCGTTCTAACTGCCAAGCTTATTTCGCCAATTTTCATTAAAGCTAATTAAATCTAAAGCACTTTTTCCTCTGCTTCTTCCAAGAGCGCAAATGCGATGATACAAATTACAAGGTCACAAAATTCCTGCGTAATAACGGTTTCCGGCACATTTAGGTTCTTTTACTGGCAAGTTGTTTAACCACTTGTTGCACAACAAATCTGAAAAAACATAACAAACATATCACTTATTGAAACACAATTAAACTTAACTTCCTTCACCGTTAAAACGGTTAGCACAAGAAATGGTAAGGGGTATGCTATAAATCCTGGAAACTTTCACTTTACTTGTTCGAAACCTAACAACATGCGCAATGCAAAATTGTCGTGCTAATTACTATACACAATATGCAACTTTACATTTTTCACGTAATTGTACGTTCCACATTAACAACTTAATACGTACATGTGTGCAATTAAAACTGCAATTTAGGCACTTAATTATAGTTCGAGAGTACTGCCGTGCTTTTAAGATAACAAGCAATTACAATAATTTGCACTTTAACATCTCGATATGGACTAGGAGAGGACAATGCGCATCGTTTCCATTTGTAGAGCCATGCACCATTCATCAATGTTTCCCAAATCCACTACTTATACATAGTACTCAGGTTGTATGCCTTGCTATACAAATTATGTAAATAATTATTCCCTCCAAATCGTTAATCATTATTTTATCCACTATGCTAACCCTCCACAGATCACTAATATTATCATCACGGTCAAGCAAAAGCAAATACAGCTAAATAATTAAACCCCAATTTGCCTAACAAAGAACCTTTCCTCCACGCCGTATTACAGTTAAAAATCTTAAGCAAATCATAGCAGCTTTAATTCCTTTTCTATTTCTGCCCCAGTACGCTATATTAATTAGTTTGCAAATATATGGTTTACCTGATTAAAAATACGAAAGGTAAAAATAGTACATACCACGTGAAATTTCCCGTAAAATCTCTACCGCATATTTTATGTCATTAAATTACATCCACTTTTAATGGGCAATAAAAGTATAAAAGAGGAAGTGTGAAAAATGTTCCTGTATATTCCATTAAATTGACGAGTATTATTTACTAAAATTAGTATATTATATGCATGTTATGGCAAATTAGTGATCAAGCTGTACTATATGATAGGTATATTACATTTTTGGATTATGTTTGCACATTTGGCATATTACAGACATGATGGATAACATGATACAGAGAAATCGATCTCTATAATATACGCCTCAACTCAATCGGAACTCTTGTCGGACGGCACATTTACAAACAAGTGCACTTTTTTAAGAGTGGAAAACCAAACATATAACTAAAATACGCACTCATCACACCACCACCACCAAAACCACATCTNTGACGAGTATTATTTACTAAAATTAGTATATTATATGCATGTTATGGCAAATTAGTGATCAAGCTGTACTATATGATAGGTATATTACATTTTTGGATTATGTTTGCACATTTGGCATATTACAGACATGATGGATAACATGATACAGAGAAATCGATCTCTATAATATACGCCTCAACTCAATCGGAACTCTTGTCGGACGGCACATTTACAAACAAGTGCACTTTTTTAAGAGTGGAAAACCAAACATATAACTAAAATACGCACTCATCACACCACCACCACCAAAACCACATCTTTCTTCG
>JAHZMV010002245.1:0-20962 GCA_027743765.1 Coecobrya sp. COE2 | reverse complement strand
ATGATGGATAACATGATACAGAGAAATCGATCTCTATAATATACGCCTCAACTCAATCGGAACTCTTGTCGGACGGCACATTTACAAACAAGTGCACTTTTTTAAGAGTGGAAAACCAAACATAACTAAAATACGCACTCATCACACCACCACCACCAAAACCACATCTTTCTTCGTCACCTGTCTCACACAAAATGTTTTACTAAATAATTATCTTGTTTTTGGGTCGGCGAGTGCATCGTCCGTGAAAAATATTTTTATGTATGGTAATATGAGATGTTATAGCTTTTGATAATCTTTTTACGCAAGTAGTTTTAGTGTTCATTAAGAACAAGTGAAATCTAAAATGAGATAGAGGCGACAAATTTTATGTCTAAGATGAGTTGAGCTCTCTTTATTATGGAATATGATATGTTGACATTATAAACTGGAAAATAGTGATAAGCGCACCACGTGCATAAATGGCTAAAAAACAGGTTCATGACCGCAGTTGAAATTTTAACGGGAACATTTTTCTGCTGGTTTTATATAAGCGTAACTTTTGTGCACGCATACATTGTGTACCTTTCTCATTATGACAATACTATTTAAACTCTAACCAGACATTCGTGTATACAGTGCAAAAGTACAAAACGGTTAGTTCTTCCGTTACTTGGATGGAAAGCATTTTTACACAAACAAAATTCTAATTCTGACAGGCAAAACCCATCTTTAAAATCGTGCAAATTTCTTAACCATTTTACTTGCACATGAAAATTAAACCCTATAAATTAATGACACCCGGAGTAGTGCCAGGCAAGTTGGCTTGGCCAACTGGGATTTCGCACACATGGACAAGGGATTTTTTACGAATGTAAGTCAAACAAGTACCTAGTTTGTGAAACGGTAGTGTAAGGGGTAAGGAGAGACTTTCACACGACACGAGAGCTTTCAAGGGTTCAAGGCAGCATTGCCCTTCTTCAGATTTCCACCGTGTGCGTTAGTTGTACACGGGTTTTTGTGGAAACGTCTTATTTCAAGTTTTACGCTAAGAAACTAGCGTTTAAAACAAACAACCTAATTAACTCTTTAAATCCATTAACTCAGGCCATGCAGTGTCCCACTCAGCTGTTCAAGGTCCAAAAAAACTGATTAACTAAATACACAGGTGCTTATATATATAGCCACACACATTAACTAATTTGCCAATTTTGCCATGAGAAATTTTCCCTTTAAGGAGTACCTTAAAACTATGAATCAATCAACAAACTACTGTTTTACAATTTGGAGGGTTATTACTTACAAGTATTCGTGTACTATAATATATTATGTGTGTGTATCTATCCCACAAATGCGTACATACTAACTTTTTCGCACCTGCATCTTCAATTCAATGCTCCCTATATCATCATTATCATCATCGACACACACACTGTTACACATAATATACCTCACTACAACATCCTCCATTCACTTTGGCATTGGCTACTTCATATCTGAACAACAAATAGTACTACTATTTTTTTATTATGTTGTTTATAAAATTGTTCTATCTATATTACGTACTTATGATAAATATGCAATGCAGCTCTTTATTGCGAAAAACGAGTGCAAAAGCACAGAGAATTGCAATGCTTCGTTAAGTTCATTGTGACCTAAAACTCAATAAAAATGATTGTAAATATTACATAATTGCCATTAATATGACAAAAATGTCTAACATGTACTTCAGTCGATTATATACATTTCCCTTTCTCGGCTTGCCTTTTACAAGATTTATGCAACATTGCAATAATAACTTACCGTATTTAGAGAGAGGTTAATATACTTCTTTTAATAGATTTGTGGTATGGCTTTTGTGACTTTGCTTTGTCACATACTTTGAATTTATGATGGGTAAATGGGTTCACTCCACAGGTTCAGCACAATTTTTTGTAACTGACAAGAAGGATTTCTGAAATTATTGTGATTATTTTGTTGTATCTAGTAGAAAGTTTTTGCTTGTGCATGGTTTTACTCGAAACTAAATTATGACCTTGAGAAATTATTTTTATACAGCAGCACACAACTTCTTGATATTTGGTTTGGGGCATTGCGACTACTGTAAATTGCTGCTTTACTGTCAACTCTTGTGCAGCGTGGCGCGTGGTGCATATTATAGCGTTAGCTATTAATTGACTTCGGGCTTGTTTGCAGTTTATTTGAGACTGGAATGTCATTAGATTTAATGGCAAACGCACTTTAGCAAGGCAATCCTGCGAAAAAATTAATAATGAATGAAATCAATCCATGAATGAAAGCCGTTCTGAAATGCAATGCTGGTTACCACCTAACCATAAAAACGCTGAAGGTACATGTTTTAGATGGTCTGACATAAAATTAATATTATCTAATCAAAAATAATGTGGCCAGTTTCTTCAAACGTATTTGCAATTCGGGAAACCGAATATGTATTGAAAATGATAATGGGTGAACAAAATAATAAGGACAAATTAAATATAAAATTAAAAAACTGATTTAATTTTATTATCAAATCAATTCATAGGTTAGTTATACGAAAATAAGCGATCGGTAACAGTTTGTCAGCCAAATTTCACTCCAAAGCAGTTTCCTATTCGGTTTGATTTTCTTGATTCAATTAGAAAAGCAATAATTATAACTGCAGAGCAAAGTAGCATCATAAATGTTGTGAAATGATCCGCATATCGTAGGATTATTGTCATGAGCCTCAATGGCCATGCCAAGTCATAACTCAGTTCAGCAGTCTGTAGGCAACAATTTTTTAGATCAGTTCAACTTTTGGCTGAGCAAATTTTCATGTTTTCTAAAAGAACATAATTTATGGTTCTCTTTACCTCTTCCATCCATAAAACTGGAAACATGATATTAGGAACGTTTAAGAATGTTGTCATTGAACCAAAAGACTGCAGTTCAAGATTGAGTTGTAGTTTGACATTAGCCCTGATTGGTAGTCCAATATTCTAAACGAAACGAAGAAAGTCTCTTTTAGCATGTAAATCAATGAAATCATATAAATTATATACGGTATTGTGATATTTAGTTTTACTGGTTCCACGTCTATAACGGTGGAATAGTCTCCTTCATTATTCAAGCCAATCACTGCGCTCATATAGTCCTCATGCGAATTCATGAAATGTGGTCTTGAAATGAACACTGGTGCACCTAATCATCTCAGAAAGTTTATTTTTATCAGTGCATATTGATTAATCCTAAATTGATTAATAAAATTTTGCTATTTACCAATGAGACTAATGAAGTGTCAAGGTCATTGGCTAGCAAACTTACATTAGTAGCTAACGGTAAAATGGGTGCATGTCGGATGTGATTGGTAATACCAATTTGGTATAAGGTACACTTGCAGACATCGTAATGCCAAGCAAATGTGCACAACGGATATAATTAAGTTTAAAAAATTGCGTCAATAGCATATTAAAATCAAGCGTTGGTGGAGTGTGAAGTAAAATGATGCTTTCACCCGCTGGAATGGCTTTCCGGAAATAGTGGTATAGTAGTCACATAATGACTATGTATATCAGTATATTTTACACAATTTGCATCTGTACGTTAAAATAAAATGGGCTTCTTTCTAAATGTTTTCAAACCTGCAACACAAGGCCACAATGGAAAGACTCCTCCTTTTTTACACCACTCATATGTCTCTTTGCAGAAACACTCATTCTCCGGATGTAAATCCAAGCTTTCAAATACATTGCTTGCAAAGGAATATCTCATTGTTGGAACCTCCATAAACTCTCCAGATGAAACGTAAGACATTTCCAAACGTCTGCAAGCGTCCGGATGGAATATATTGAGAATCGCGGAACTGTCATAGATGGGTGGAAAAATAGTTCCATCCGTTGCATCAATGCTGTCACATTGCGGATCATTCCAAACATTCAGGTTGTTTCTCCCATTATACGAAAATATTTTTCCAAATGATTCTTTGTTCCTAACTCCTGTTCCAACCACCCAAACGTCTTCAGCGGTTCCATTTTTCTTTGGAAGCAATAATTGATTAAAACAATACGAATAAAGTTTTTTCCATTAATTCATCATTGCGACTCTTACATCGTCAAAAAATCCAAAATCTCCATCAAGGATTCGATCTGGAATTTCCGTTTTCACACCAAACGCTTCAACCGGAAGAGAAAAAAGCTCCATATAATTTTCGATACTGAATCCATCAAATAGATATTCTCTAACTTTGTTTGTATGAAATAATGTTTCCCCTTTTGCTGCCAACATATCATCTAACGTGGATAGCATAAAGGATTCCTTTGAGACATCCCAAGCAATTTTTGCAACTGCCTAAAAATAGCAACCGTCAAAAATATTTCATCATTGTATCCCAAAACCCCAATAATGTCATCATGAAACAATAATACTTACAACATACGGAACATTAAGCAATGTCACATTATCATCCTGGTCTCCATACGAAAGGTCAGGTCTAAATGTATAGGTTATCTTTGGTCGATATTTGACTATTTCGTCATTGTTTTCCAAGATGATTTTGTGACGCTTTTCCCTGTTGGAAATCGAATGAGGTAGAACATCGAAATCACGGTTTTGCTTATTTGCATTTATTGTTTATGATTGCGTAAACGCAAAGTATACTGACGAGTTAACTGTATTCGAAACTGATTATCTACAATGTAATATTACTGGTAAACGTAAGGTCCCATCTCTTTTAGGATCGGCTTTGCACCGTCCATGACCTGGTCCGGGTTGGTCACATTGAAAAAGTAAAATTTGGAATACATGGGAATTGGCATTTCGGACCAAATATTCCAGATATCATTGCCAGGAGCGAGCTTGACTTTCTGAACATTTTATTAATTGAATTAATTGCATAATCGTCATTTTCTGCAGACCCGATTCATTAAATTTCTTTGAATGATTAAGAAAATGAAGAAATGCGTACAAGTAAGCATTTAAAAAATTTATAAGTTAATAAAAATATAATTATTTCTCACCGATGAAATTAATGTTCTTAATACGAAAACGACCACACCATATCGTAAAAAGAGTGTTGCAAGAAGAATCAATCCTGCAATTACTGCAATTTGGTTGGTTACTGATTTTTTCATGGCTTCAAGAATTAATCTTAAAAAACGCTTTTGATCTGTCCCTGGAACAAATACGCTTGGAATCCACACACAACACTATGAACTTTGCAGGAAATTTGCAAGAGTGTTCCAGTGGAGGTGTTCATCTATGATTCATAGGTCATGTGCATATACACACATTATATTATTTACCAGTTGTGGGTGTTCCATTGTTTCATAATGGACCTTTCCCTTTCTAAGCAGCTTTTCAGATTTTGCATTGTGCAGACAGTTTCAGATTCAAGATTAATGTGCAGCAAATCATATAACCCAAATACCATATCATTTAACCAGAAAAATACTATTATCATATTAAAGGAATGACTAGGTTTCAAAGGTAAATATGTAGGAATGATAATACGGTGTGAAATTTGATTCGTGTGTAGAACTTCCGGAAGCTTGGTTCAACATCAGCATTATCCATAATGTCCCATGTGGCAGTATAGTAGTATGAAATATATGCATAAATATGTAGTGGCTCAATTCAACATTTATGTTACGGGAATTATGCTACCGACTGACTGTGACTGCATTCCGATTTATGCTATACCAATTAAGTACTGTTTATAAATCATAACATAACTTGATATTTTATAAATCAATCAGACATTTTGATTTGCATATAGTATAGTACCATTCAGAAGTTACTCTCATGGGTTCATTGTTGGGAGTGCGCTGTGTTTCAAGGCTATACTATAACTGCAATAATAGTGATTTATTCAGTGTAGTAGGAGTTTAGGAAGGCGGGATCACGATGAAGGGTTGTGGGGAATAAATCAAAACCTGTAATTTCATTAAATTCACGCACGAATGACGTATTTAAATATCGGTCATTATACCACTGTGCTTTTAGATCAGCAAAGTTTTATTTTCCGGATTATCGCCAAAATGCTTTATTGTCAGTCCAGCCACTCGTACGTATTTAACGTACATTTAATCTGATGAGTCATCGGCATAATAATCCGTTTGAATCTGGATCCACTAATGTCTGCCAGCGTTTTAACTTCGCTGAGATATTTATAGCAGTATAAGCACCCCATTTTCATAAATATAAGTTAGAACTTGATCAATAACCTCCCCTGATTGGTAATGGATATACATTTAGTTTTTTTAAAATGATGTCATTGTCAGTGGCAGCCTGTCACATGCTCGTTGAAACTATACCCATTTAGACATTATCACATTATGCATTTATTGTCACCCTTTTGTTTCTCTATGCAAAATTTGCAAATACATTAGCAAACTCGAGTTGCCCTGTTTTATTAGCATTCCCGGCTGAAGCACGTTGGGATATAAAGTGATGTTCTAAAGTTTTTAGCATCTGATCACCTTTGAAAAATAGTTGATACATTATATTTTAAATACTATACATTTTAATTGCCAGCTATTTCCCTATACAGTTTGACAAAATAAGTCAGTGAGAATTATTTAATGCTGCCAAATAATGTGGTATTATGAATGTCAGCTTACTGATTGCCTAAACTATCTAAGTAGAGCCTGTGTTTGCATGCTAAAAAGCCACGAGATCGCCCATGACCAGATGCTTGCTGTTAATGTTAGAAATCAAATGAAAAGAAACAGAGAATATCAGTTTCATTAAAAAAGTATATTTATGTAGTTAATTTAATACATAACAAAACGACATGGTTAACAAATATGTAAAAAGTTCAAGCTTCATTCTTTCTAGATTTCCCAGTACTTTCTTGGTCAGTGTTTGATGAGGCTAAATGTGGATACAATTTTCCACCTGCAAGAGTTCTGAGGTCTCTTTTCTCTGTTTTCTGCATCCAAAGGGTCAACAAGTTGGGCCTGCAGATTTTAGTGGTATGGTCGATAGTGTCTGTACTTCCACACATTGGAGGTGACATTGGCGAGTCAGTAACGATAGGACTTTTTGGGGTTGCAGTTATACTGTAATCGATTATACAAACTTGCATTAGTAAATTTTCTTTGGGGGTACATTGAGACATACTAATAATATTATGATCAAGGCTTTATATTATAATACGTACTTCTTAATTTCACTCAAAGCGGCGTCTACACTGAGCTCTTTTGAGCGTTTGTCTCCTCCATTACTAGAATCTTGCAACCTGGGGTCAGACACTGGTGCAGTCTTATCAGTACTACGACTCTCAAGAAGACATTCCAATACTTTCTTGTGCGTCTCGGAGTGAAGGTTTGCTCGTATAAATGTCTCCAGTTCCCCATATACCATTTTCCATTGTTCGTCCCTGTGAAGCATTGACAACAGCATACATTTTCCAAGATTATACTATCAGATTAGGTTAATTTGGTTAGTTTCTATTATCTTTGATGCATTTTTACCGTTTCATTCCTTTTCTGAAATGGGAGGAAGGTACCGGTGGAGAATCGCCTCGTGCTTCAAGTGACATTAAAGCCCAAATCACCTTATCACACTCTACCTTCTCCAATTCACTGAGAGATTCATTTGGAACTAAAGACAGCAATTTGTCGATGTGCTAAAATATTAACAAATTATTACAAGGTGGTCGGCTGTTTAATGATGAAAACGTAAATATGCATGACGAAAGTTATATAACTTACAGCAGAAAGGGCAAATAAGACGGATCCACTCAAAGTCAATGGCCAATAAGCTGTCCTTCTCAGTAATCTGGCCTTCGCAAGTTCCACTGGCTTTTTCCCATCGTCCACGCTGTTGGATCTTCTCCTTACAAATGAACCTCCATCTTTTTCATACTTTGGTTTCGGCATATTTTCTACTTTTGCAGGATACGGAATCAGAATATTTGATTTAATAAAATCAACAAAATCGTTTATCCTGTAATCAGTTATTCTTCCTCCGACTCCTTCTGAAATAGCTGGTAAGTCCTCTAACGTATTCCTTGCCTCCATGATATGCATCCACATCTCTGGACCATGTGGTGTGAGAACATGCGTTGCTTGCTTGCCTATTATTTTAAGAAGGGTATAAAAATCAAAACTGACGTCTCTATTTATTATACAAAAATATAGTAACAATGACAGGCAGCTTTAAGTACCTTTTCTTGAAGGAAGCTCTAACCATACTGACCGCCCATTCACAACAAAATTACTCAAACAGGTGGACGGACGCCTATTTTGAAGAAAAATAAAAACAATCATGTTGATGTTCTTGTTCAATTTTAAATGAAATATATTATAAATTATTTGAAACAATTTGAATACTTACGAATTGACGTCAACGGGGGTGATACGAGTGGCAGAAGCACACATTTGGATTACACCTCCTGGACATAGACCAGAACCATTTTTAGCAGCAGTTGGTGTTGACCATTTTAGCATTCTGGTCTCTTCCGAAGTACTTAGCATTTTCGCATGAAACAAGGGCACATCATAATTACTACTAGACACAGCGTTCTGCTCTTCCTTCATTGGAATATTTGTGACAGTTGAAACCACCAAATCGTGATGAGCCTTGCATCTGTATTCACAAACCATTGAAAATCACAATATCAATTTCAGATAATTATTTAACAAAGTGCCATAATTTTTAAAGTTTTACAAAGTGAAAGTGGCCTACATTTCAATAATTTTGTCATTCAATTTGTCCGGCGTCACTACATACACCTCAGCACGAATACTTGAAGATATGTCATGAAGCGGTCGAGATAAAACCCTAGATGAATTTTCTTGGCCCACTGGATGTAGTGATAATAGTACAAGTTCACACTCAATTATTGGTAACAAACTGCAAATAAAAAAGAATCATTTTCTAAAAGAATCCAGAAACACAATCACGCTAATTTGGTTCGAAAATGTATTGGAATACTTACTGGTCTGAAGCGCTGGCGATCCTGTTTTGAGATGCGACCGCAGTAACGAAAAAGTCTTCCAGGTCATCTGCTGAAATTTGTCCTAACGCTTCCGTTGTACACGACGTGATGCAAATTACACGCCCACGATTAATAGGCTGAAAGAAAGAGTGGATTCTTGTATTAAATTGTATTAAATTAATTGACAACGTTATATCATTTAGATCAATGCATTGTACTTGATTTGAGGACACTGACCTTTACCGGTCCTTTTCCAGCAGCTATTGAGCTATTTAGCATGGAAATTTGTTGTGGAGACGGTTGAGCCAGGCCTTCAATTGCAGCTTTTATGCCAGTATGAAGTCCGGCAGTCGAGCCTGTAAATGATTGTTTCTTTAGTGGTGGTGGGGGACCGGCATTGGCAAATGCTTCGGTTACCTGAAATACATCAATTATTATGAATTGCACATGAAATATGTAAATTTATATTTTACTTATCATTACCATCCAGTCAACTTACAAAGGCGACACTTTGTTGGCTAATGGTACCAACAGCTTTCCCACTGGAATTGGTAGGCATCGGATCCCAAGAATTTAGCCACGATGTTTGTCCATGATTGCTTTGACACATTAAAATACGAAGGAGCCTTTCTTCAGAAAAAATGTCATAGACCACCCTTGCATACTCAATCACATTTTCAACCCCACATGTCCACAGCGTTTTCATAACGGGTGGAAAAAATGATGGTATATAGAAGTTGTGAGTTCTCTCATATCTTTCTTCCTCAGGTGTCAACTTTCTGCCCCTCAGTCGGGACGCTCCCATCGGTCCAAGATCAATCTCCATTTGAATTCCACTTGGATCATGAAGGGCTTGCGAGTGGTCCATTAAAATAACCGTTTTTGAAGCCAACGACGTCATTTTGGTGCCGGTACTCACAGCAATAGCAAATCAGCAAAAGAATGTAAATCACAGCAGTGAATAACTCACGCTGATATTTATTTGACAAATTTGATGACAATTCAATTCGTCAAGCCACCGTGGCGTCGTCCGTGTCTTGTTTCTTGGTGTAATAACTTGATCATCCAACAATTCACTAATCACCTCTTGACCTCTTAGGTTTTACTCATTCACTTAACAAACATACCATTAAACTCCAGCACACTCCATATTTTCCTCAAAACTGTCCACTGTTGCAATACCAGTACCGGCGCATATGATCTGTTGTCATTCGATGGGTGGGCATTTGGCATCGCATATCACACGGTGCATTGTCTTTCTCATTTTCTGTACTCTACTAATCAATTTTGTTACCTGTAATTATATAACATTATGTATCTGAATTGTGATAAAAACAGTTTGATGAACTTGCGACTGAGAACAAGCATCATCCTAAGAAGCCGAAAAGAACAGAAACATGTGTAGCATGAAAACAATTTTTTTAGCATTTGTCATACATACAGTTTACCTATTTCATTGGGGCAAAGTGAACATTGGCCAAGCGCTTGGTCTCACTCAGGTAATGTAAAATTATCCAGTAGTAATCCCAATCCTAAAACTCTCTGTTTCACTCCCTTTTACGTTTTTTTATATTCGTTGGATTATTGGATTCCAGTACAAACAAACGCCAGCATGCATAGGTAATTAATTATGTATGTATCTAGAGTATTTATGGTATTACCTCTATAAAATTTAAAGTGCATGTTTAATTATGTATTTTCAAATATTGGATTTCTTACAATGTCCTTTAAATCGTTAATAATATTTTAGAATGTAAATACACAGTTTGTCTTCAAGAATGTCATGATGAGTCATTCATGATGAGATGTCAAGGCAAGAAAACATAATTTTGAGATTTTGAAGCATAATTTGTCGAATTGGAAGCAGGGTCGATTTTTGGCAAAGATATATAATTTGAGCTTGGAATTGTACACAAGAACATTTTCATCGTGATTTGGCTGTCAGAAAGCCACTTCGGGTCGTTGTTGTTGCAGACAGATTTGTGAGATTGATATAATATATTACAGTAAATCTAGTTCAAGCTCTAGTAAAATGCAGAACCAAACCAACTACGTAATTAGTTAGTAGTAAGTCATAAAGGTTAAAAATGGTGTGATGCGAGATGCCGAATTTTATTAAAATGAATGAAGGAAAAAGAGGTATTCGCTTAATTAATTTGCAAAAAATGACAATATGAATTCATAGCAAAAACTGATGATTGTAGCACCGGATTCTGCTCGTTTCGCATGATCATCAAAACGACAGCGTGTTGGAAAGAAATGCATCCAAATGGACAAATTCAAATAATATTTTAATATTATTAAAATACTAACTTATCTCTAACTATGTATTAGCAAATTGAAAAGGAATCATTGCCAATGAAAAAACAATTTCTTGTAGTTCCAGTTGTACTTTTTATGTATTTGTCCTTCTATGCTCAATGTAAATAAAAATACTCATTCATCAATACTTCATAAACCACGCCTACCTGTTAATAAGACTAAAATACCATCAATGGTCAATGCAGAAAAAATAATTCTCTCAGTCAGGAAAGAGTTGACATTTCAAAAATTGGATTTCTACTTTACATTAACTTTACCACTATCACTGATTAACTCGTAGTTAGTTACAATCGGCGTGAAATTTTAGTGAAAAAATCTACAGATTCATCAATATCTCTATTGAAAAAATCGAAAAAAGGTTGCTCATTGCCCCACCTGTTTACAATAATATGTTTGCTGGAGATTATGGAAATTTTTGACTTTAGACTGAAGTGTTTGTTGACTTCATTTAAGTCTTTGACAGAGGTATGAGGTAATTTACATACACCAAACATATACATCGGTCAAATGACAATAATAATATTAATGAGCGATTATTACAGTATCTACATACATTACTTAAGTTGATATTGGTTTTATCAATTGTTGATATGTACCTATATCTACCAAGTGCCATCCACCAATACAACAAATTAATTTATAGTTACCTTCCTAGAATCAATGACTCAATCACCTCCAAACGCACGATTGTCACAAAGTTTCCAACCCGGTTTCTTTCCTCTCTCTTCCCATAGTCCCCATTCATTTTAACCCCTTACCAATTCCCAGCATCTGGAAATCCAGATCTCATCATCATCATCCCACCACCAACATTCCGGTAACTTTTACTCCTCATTTTACACACTCTCTCTCTCCACACATCCATCGCCTACATTGTTTCTTCAAAAATCTTACAACCGTTACCACACACATTTTTTTATTACATGCTCTGCTGCTGCGGTTTTCTATACATTTCGCACTCAATAGATTTTAATTCACTCAATAGATTTTAATACCGTGATCTTGACTTGAGAAAAGATACTCTATAAAAATGTTATACTACATCCGCATCATCATCATCATTCATTTTTTTACCTCTCTCAAAACTCGCATGCATGCTTCCTTCTTGCAATACAATACACAGGAATTTTTTTTGCTGACCATCATCATCACCACCACCGCCACCACCACCTCCTCACTCAAGTTTCTCTCTACAAAGTTGTTGCAGATGCAAAACTCCTCTCGACAGACACACGAAATACTACCAAAACCAACTATAGTACTCGTGTACAATCTTTCAAGATTACATTCACAAGATTCATCTTAAAACATTATTCCCTCATGTTAGCATACCTAAAATAACTTACTACACTCGTGTGTGTAAGTTCCATCACTAAAATACCAAACCAAGCTAAAAAAGAAAGTTTTGTGTAGTATTCCGCACTTGGCTTGGTTTTATATAGAAACTTGTGACAGTATGTAGCAAAATAGGATGTTATACAAAGTAGCGAAAGGAAAAAAGTATCCTCCTCTCTGCATAGACATATCTGAAAAGGAAAAATGATGATGATGATGATTATAATATGCCATACTACTACTACTAAACTAACATGCTTGCCAGATGCCTTACGAAGAATTGATGTGTACAATGCGAGCAGATTGTAAGGTAACAGGACAGAGTACGCCAGCTTTGAAAATTGAAAGGATTTGAGAGTGTGAGCAGCACGGCACACGGTGGTGGTATGCTTCAATTTCTATCTAATAAGTAGTGTGAGACTGTCTGTGTGAGTGAAATAAATGTAAATGTGGCAAAGAAGAAAAAAAAGTTATCAGAAAAAATTTTTTTTGAACAGATTTCCGTTTAGAATCCGTGTCAAAGTTTAAAAATTTGTTGGAAGGGAAGGGATTTCTAAAGGAGGAAAGTGTACTTGTTCCAAGAGTGCGGGAGAAGTAGACAAAAAATATTTTAGGATTGGAGTAAAGTAAGTTTTGGAATGTACTTTTAATTTTTATAAGGTTGGTTTTTGTGGGCCTGTCACCTGTCTAAAAAGGAGAGGGAGAGGGGGAAAAAATGCGGCGTGACGTTTTTTTTGGGAGGTTTGTGGTCAAGGTTGAAAATAATGTGGAGGGGAAGGTTTGGGAGGGGATGATGAGGAGGGAAAAGATGAGTGGGATGGATGGGAGGAGGGAGGTGGTTGTTGACAGGTTGAAGGTGGGTTGAAATGAGGCAGGTTGTGGGGATGATTTGAGGGTGGGATTGTCAAAGGGGAAAGGGTGATGATGTGTGAAGGATAATTAGTGGAGATAGAGGGGATGAGGAAGAGAAATTTAGGGGAAAGGGTAGTTGTTTGGAGTACTGAGCTAGTTGATTTCATTTGAGGTGTTTGCCCCATATGCCGTTAAGGATCCCTATTCCTTAAATTGTTGTAACAGTTTGTATGTAAAATGGTATTATTGAACAGATCGATAGATTCCCAACTTACCCAAAAAGTATTTTACTTGGGTTATATATTTGTTAGCAGGTTTACTAATGAAATAGATCGCTCGGCCAGATGCCGGTAACAGGGAAGGGTAGATTTTGTTGTTATGTTGTATATTAAAGTGACTTTTTTGGAAAGTGACATCAATTATTATGAAGGATAAGAGTTGAAAAGATGAATGAGGGGCTAGGAAAAAACCCTGATTGGTACAGGAATGCAACTTGTGTCAAAGTTAAAATTTAATGATAGAAATGCCGGAATATGAATGAAACGAAAGGTTTTAGGGAAAGGAAGGAATTGAATTTATTAGGAATCATTAATTGTCTAGGAACATGAAGTGTTCATTGGTTATATGAGTATCGGATTTTGTAATTTTGGTAAGGTTGGACAGAGTTTATATTGCTTATAAATATTATTAGGTATTAGGGAAATAATTAATAGTGAATGATTATGGGGTAAAATTAGCTTATATCGGGAAATATGTGTATAAACTTCATCTTCTATTAGTCTATTAATTAAACTAATGTTGTACTTTGTGTGTGTTCGCAGCTTCTTTGTAATTGTGCAAAGATGGCTACTCAAGATAATGCTTGGAGCTCCGGAGATCCAAACAGTCAAGATGGGGTACCGTCGTCAGCATTTTCTAAGCTTAACGTAAACGCTCCAGAATTTGTGCCTTCGTTCTTGCCGAAATCTGGTTCAGCAACGAATTCCAATGATAATTCTTCCAACATTTCACCAGGTTTGTCCTTATTCCATTCATTCCACACTATTCGTTGTCACACAAACTAATTGGTAAAAAAATTTCTATTGTCTATTGTCTTGTTTTAGGTGGGAACGAAAGTGCAATGGAAGTAGATAAAACTCCTAGCCCTGATGATCCTCCGCCAGCTAAATCCAGAGGCCCAGCTCCAGACAGTTGGGAAGATGCAGCAGAAGATGCTTCTACTCCAGATGGAGATGAAGATGATGACGGTGACACCGAAGAACATGTTGCTAGAATTAAGAAGAAACCTGCACGACCTGAAGAAACGAAGAGTAAAAAGGAGCACATAAACGTAGTTTTCATCGGGCACGTCGGTATGTGTGTATTTTTTATTTGAATTTGTATTATATTATTATTGTTTAATTGTGAAGTTCCTTAATTTACTACTAAAAATTGCTTATAGATGCTGGTAAATCGACGATTGGTGGACAAATCATGTATTTGACTGGAATGGTGGATAAAAGAACATTAGAGAAGTATGAAAGGGAGGCAAAGGAAAAGAATAGAGAAACTTGGTACCTTTCGTGGGCGTTGGATACAAATTTGGAGGAACGAGAAAAAGGAAAGACGGTGGAAGTGGGGAGAGCCTATTTTGAAACAGATAAAAAGCATTTTTCTATTCTTGATGCCCCAGGTCATAAAAGTTTTGTGCCTAATATGATAAGTGGCGCCGCACAAGCTGATTTAGCGGTTTTGGTACGATTTTATGATTATTGATTATAAATAATGATTTATTATTGATAAGAAATTTTTAATCGATCTTGACTATAATATTTACGTATTTTGACTCTTCCAGGTGATATCAGCCAGAAAAGGAGAGTTTGAAACAGGATTTGAAAAGGGTGGACAGACTAGGGAACATGCCATGTTGGTGAAGACAGCTGGAGTAAAATATTTAGTGGTGCTCATCAATAAAATGGACGACCCAACCGTAGAATGGTCAGAAGACCGTTACAATGAATGTAGAGATAAGCTATTGCCTTATCTTAAAAAATTAGGTTTTAATCCAGCTAAGGATCTGATGTTCATGCCATGCTCGGGGCTGACTGGAGCTGGTCTGAAGGAACCCGTTGAATCGTCAGTCTGTCCGTGGTACTCGTAAGTGCATTTAGTTTATTTGCACATTTTGAATTGGAATACATGATTCACATGATCGACAGGTTTTCATTGTTATAACTGTTTTTCTTTATTTCCGTTACAGTGGAACCCCAAGATCATTGTTTTATTTTTTATTATATGCACTAAATATCATTGACCGTTTGGGTGTGAAAACTAATGAGGAAATTTATGCCATTACAGCTAGCTATCCTGGAGCACAAAAGTATCATTTGTGCAGGTTACTCAGCAGTAATGCACATTCATACCGTAGCTGAAGAAATTACGGTTAAGGTGAGACCAGAATGAAAAATTTTAATTGTTACGTTAAATAAATATATTCCTTGAAATCTGTGTAAAGTATACTATGTCTGACCTTTATTTTCTTTCGTTTTCGTAGGCCTTAATTTGTCTAGTTGATAAAAAAACTGGCGAAAAGTCAAAAACACGTCCAAGATTTGTAAAGCAAGACCAACTGGCCATTATGAGATTAGAATGTGCTGGGGTCATATGTATGGAACCATTTAAAGAATTTCCTCAGCTTGGCCGCTTTACTATTAGGGATGAAGGTACGTAATAACAATAATCAACTTAAGAAATAGATATAAAGCCAATTAATACTTTCTACTGGAGCTAAAGAAATCTTTATTGTATTTACAGGAAAGACCATCGCAATAGGAAAAGTTTTAAAAGTAATAGAGTAAGCTGCAACGGATTAATCAAGACTATTTGTGCTTAAATCAGGAGACTATTCAAGGACTTGATAAGGTTTTTGACTTAATGTAACAATAATTTAAGGCCTCGCGGTCTCCGGTTAAAGGTATCTGGTAAACTCCAGGTTAAACAAATCTTATAAGATAAATACATTTCAGAAATCAGCGTGTGTGAAATGTCAGAGAAGTAGGTTTTTCAGAAATAAGCTTGAAGCTTGTAATTTTGACATCATTTGCTACTTTGTTATTGTCATATTCGTCAACGCCATTTATTCTTCTTATAATTATTATTCTACTATGATGTAAACTTAGCAATTTAAAATATATATCTTCAATGCAGGAACGGGTCAAGTTTTAAAACTTTTTTAAGAAAATGCAATGAGGTCGTAATGATCAAGTTGAGAGAAAATGATACATGATGTGCTTATTTGATTAACATTATTTGTAGGAAATATATATCATGGTTGCCTGCACAGATGTAAAAACTTATAATTAGTTTAATTGCTTACAATATTATATTAGTAACGTAAACGTTTACTTTTTATGTATAATTTTTTTTCCATTTGCATGTTAAGTTACAGATAGATATGGGTCAATGTTTATTAGGGAAAGGAAAAAAATCATAAAAAATAGCAACTTTAAGGAAGTGAAATTCACAAAAAAAAAAACACTTTATTTACTCATTGAAAAATTCTATGCCCGTACCCACTGAATTTTTCCGCTGGTGGGATCAAACGTCTTTTGTACATAAACATATTTGCTCTTATATAACATTTATTATATATGATGTATAATACAAATTAGGATACGATCAAGATCCCATTTTATTAGGCCAACGATAACCTATACTATATACAATCGTGATGAAACTGTAGTGGTTAGATAATAAAACTCCAACTTGCTATTCAACAGTAAAGAAATTTGGAAAAAAATAAAGCTCATCAACGTGAAGATAAAAAATAACAATGTTCTACTATAATTATTATCATAAAGCCTTAAGAAGTAAAAAACAAGAACAGGAGATAATTTCTTCGATAATGCAGTATTAAATCACACTTTAAAACTTTACATACCGATGGAAAGCCATTTTAGACTTCTTCGTGTAGGCTCTTTTGAGTCTGGTTATCATACATTTGACTGTCCACTTGATCCACTCCCCCTTGCTGCTGCCGTCGTGGATTTTTTTTCCCTTTCATATAGTTCGGCATAATAAAGTTACCTCGAAGAAAACAGTAAAACGTTGCACTAATGAACGGCAGCAACACTAAGCTAACAAGGAACACAATTGTAGAAATGAAGGCAATTTCCCCAGAATTGGGAGCGGTGAGAAAGGTGAAGAAAACAATTCCAATTGTGGCAACGGTACAGCATCCAAAAATCCAATATACGTAGTTTATTGGACCCTATGATGGACAAAGAAAACTAAGTTAGTTTACTCAATCTTTAACACTCCATCATTTTTATTCCTATTTTAAAAGTTCTGGTGACACTTACTTTTTGGAGGTAAGTACTTCTGCAGGTGGAATAGAGAAGAAAAAGAAATAAGCCAAAGTAAGCTCCGTAAAAGGCGTAAAGCAGCACTGGAACCTAAATACAGAAAAATACGTGATTATCAATGAATGTATCAGTCAGCATTTTATTGTGCCGAGTTCGAACATTTTGGTAGTTAAATTAAATGTATTTAAAAATATATATTTACCCTAGGATTGAGAAATACCGCTGAGGAGATCGCACTTAAACCTAGAATCTGCATAATAGAAAAAGTAATGATTAAACAAGTGGAAATAAATGACTCATCCAACACTTTCAAAATCATATACATGTTTTCATACCAGTTCAATCCATATAATGACGGTTGCCACTGTCTTGAGTCTGTACCGATCTTGTGGCTCGGATTGACTTTGTTGGAAATCTGAGGAGGAGGATGTTGTATCCATTGTTGACTTTCTGTTACCTTTCGGATAGGCGTTTGATTGAAATGGCAAAGCTAAATACACGAATTACTTGACGCTACCTAATTTGTAAACACAAAGTGTATTCAAGCTTATGGTACAAAAATTAGCCCTGCGGATTCACTTCATGATTTGCCATTCGAATACAGGAATAATTTATTTTCAAAATCAAACGATAACTTTTGTCATATAACTTAAATTTCAAATTGTGTAAAGAATTTTTGCTGTTTAGTATGTATGTAGCACTGATTTTTAGACCAAAACCGAGAGAGGATCATGTAAAACCTGTGAACTAACCATGAATGAAATTAGTAAGACATGAAATACTCGACCCCATAATCAGTGGTCTTGTTTCTTGTCCCATGAAATTACATGCAAACATGAGGAAGCACAGCAAACATTTTTTAGACTTGATCAAATCAAGGGTGCGAAACTGCGTATCCACTGATATAACGTCGTAATAAGTGATGATATCGCATTTCGTTTTCGCCAATAACCCTGCATGTTACCAGTTACCAATATATCGCTGGTGTTGTCTCATCTTCAACAACTACCTAACCTCGTCATGATAATGAAAAAAGGTACCTATAGTGCAGTTTGGAATTTGACCACGAGGATTTATAACAATTTATATACCTGCTGTAGGTAGATATTAGATAAAAGTAAGGATGCTATTATCTATATAAATACATACATACATACATACGAACATACAATTATTATCACGATGATGAATCACTGCGAATGTGTGACTGACTATGCGACTGTGACCATTCCATTATAATACCTGTGCGCTGTAGTTACAGGAGATTTTTTAAACTATGTTGTAGAATTCATCATTAAACGAGACAATTTTACTTTGCAGATTGACTGCCCCTATGTCATTTGGTTTGTCGAAGATGAGTGAGCGAGGATGACTGCAGGCGATATAAAAATTGCTACAAGGGAATAGTCAATGCAACCCTTTGTTAGTCATCATCCTAGTCATAATAATAATGATTCATAATCGTCATAATGGACATGTCGTGTTTAGTAATACAGAGCTGACTTGATCGTTCGTTAGTCATTCAATAGCAGAAAGGTAAAAAACTAATTCGCAAGAAACAAGAAATAGCAATCATGAGGCGGGTCTCCCTTTTCCCTGTACAAACCACAAACAATGTAGGTATGTATAAACACGACTGTGGGCATATTATTAGTGTGACTTCTCTCTTCTTGTTGACTGTGACATGCTGGCATTACAATGCGTTTTGTAAATTGTACAAATTACAAGTTTTTTCCTCTTTAGTAGCAGACAAGATTTTAAAAACCACGTTGTACATACAAAAAACTATACACATGCAGAAGAGTTTGCGTCATACATATTACTTTTTATCTCCCTCGTATACAATCTTAACATAATAATTATGTTGTATGCATTTCTTTGTTTTAACTGTCCACTTTTTTGTAGGAATGTGTAAATAGCAAAATGATATAATGTAGGTAGTAGGTTGTTTAACAATTGCACTTGTGCATTGCATTGCAAGTTTTCAAATTGATTTTAATTAAAATTTCGATGTTCTATGATGTATTGTTGTAAATCCATTGTCAATAAGCTTCCGCTCAGTTGACATGTACTTTGTCTGACAATAGTATAGATATCTATGTGGTTGTCACTTTATCAGAAATTGAAAAGTATTTTTTATAACGCATAGTCATTCATTTTTAATTTACTTAACGACTTCCCCCCACTTGAACCTTTGTTTTATAATAATTTCTCCTATGGTGAAGCGATGCTGGGAACTGGAAATGAACTGTCTACATTATCCAAAAGTGTCATATAAAACCAATACTGCATGTAAGTAAGGGTTCAATTCAAATGAGTGCTTGTCAATAGTAATGCATTGTATTATATAAATAGGTACTATAATAATAATAGTAACTGCAATAGAAATTGGAAAACTATTTTCACACACATTATGCGTGCTCGCTTATTAGTCACGTAGTCTAGTGTAGTGTGTAAAAATTATAGACGCTTGGCAAGCATTCTCACGTTGCCCTGTACGAATGATGACACAAAATTATACACCCCTGCGAGATGATATATCAAAATTATTATTCTGTTTATTTGAAATACTCATAGTAAAAAACAATGTTACATAAAACTCATTAATTTTCATTGTCAGGAATGCTTTTCAGTCTGATAGTGACTACACATTTCTGGACATCAAACATATTCCAATCCCCTTGCTTTGAATTTTAACCCATCCACGCACAGCTTTAACATGTACAGCAACAGTTTGTGTTCGTTTCGTGTTCTGAAATATGGACATTTTTAGCCAAAATTCTCGTATACCATGGCACAGTAACTTTCCACGCACAACAATGCATGTGTGACGACTGCCTGCATAAATGATTTATTGAGCTAATCTTTGATTACATTCGTGGTGACCGTGACGGGAATATTATAATCCCAATTGCCAATACATCTGGTCAAATATCCACACAACAGGATAAAAAGCAATGCAAACGACACATTGAATTACCTACAAACCTTACCTGGACGTGGTCACTAAACCGGACAACAAAAGTAGCACTCACGGGCGTTTTCCAACATCCATAAATACGATAATGGATCGTTTCAATTCAAGGATAATTTTAAAAAGTCATTTAGCATTGTTATATGTATTTGTCACATCCCTGTCATCGTCATTGGAGTATGTCCAATGTTACAATGTTATAACTAACATACATAATATTCATGAATAATTTAT
>JAHZMV010002244.1:0-10023 GCA_027743765.1 Coecobrya sp. COE2 | reverse complement strand
GTCACAGGATCAACTTGGCCCCGTCCACGATCCGCTCCCTTCAACGGCATCAGCAACAACTCCAAGCTCAACAGCAACAACAGCAGCAGCAACAAATGAGTTACAACAACAGAAAATTGTCGGAACCAAAGACGTCGTTTGGCGAGGTCCATTCTCTCGCAGGCATCTCCACTCCGCCAGGTTCTCATTCCTCCGATTCTGGTTCTGAGACGGGAACGGAAATCCTGAAAAAGATGAAATTGACCGAAGACGACAATAACAACAATGTAGACGCAGACGATGATGATGACGAGGAGGACATTGAGGTGGATGTGGAGGAGACCGATGACGTATTGGACGTGGAAGAGGTGGATGACGAAGAAGAAGATGACGAATACGAGGCGGAGAATAGCAGTAGTATAAGCAGTAGTGGAGGGGAACATGAAGATCAAATGATTGATCTTTCAACAAGAGGTGCAATCAGAAGAGAAAGTTCCCTTTCCCCCGTAGGCGCCTCCTCCCCTTCTTCTGTCGCTTCCAAAAGAAGCATTCGAAGTAGAAGCTCGGAGAGCTCCAGTTCTCCCAATCCAGAGGACTCCCATAAAAATTCTGCTGCTGAGGTAGAAGATGCAGAATCCAAGAACAACAACAATAATTCCTACATTTCTGCGTCTGCAGCTTACAATCCAAAGAAACGGGCTCGCATTGCGGCGATAGCTTCCCAACAGCAGCAGGACAAAGAGTCTGGAGAAGCAGAATCCTCCAGAAAAACTTCAGCGGAAGTCAAAGGTCGGGAGGAAAAGGAGGAAACCCGTGAGGATCAAGTTAACGTTGATTCATAAAAAAACAAAAACGGAGAATTCTCCCTTTTCACATTTTCAAAGTTACCTAATTTCACATTGTTGCAAATTGTAATAATACTTATTATTATATACTTAATTATATTATTATTTTTAGCATGTAGATATTTTACATATCATATTTTCAGACAATAATATATACATACATACCTTCATTCTTTATGATTACGTCTTTGTACTAATTAATTATACCTGTAATTATAAAGTCTGATATTTTAGAATATGTAATGAATAAATAAAAACGTATAAACTCTGTATTTGGTTGTAGGGTTATCTTTCAAACCTCAAACCGGTTTTATAATTACATGTTGTATAAAATTAATTAAATTGTTCTCTCCAATCAATCCAACTAGCTCTACGATAAATGAATGAGTTGAGGGTTTGGTTGTAGGGTTATCTTTCAAACCTCAAACCGGTTTTATAATTACATGTTGTATAAAATTAATTAAATTGTTCTCTCCAATCAATCCAACTAGCTCTACGATAAATGAATGAATTGAGGGAAAATAAATCAAATCGAAAGTATTTTTGTATTGTAATCAGCTTAGTTAACTTAAATAATTATACTTTTAGATGTAAGTCTTCTGTTGGGTGACCTTTATTTCCGAATCGGAAATTCCGATTAATTCGTCTTCGCTAAAAATCTTAGTATTCTTATCTTGCCGGGGTAAGTTGAGACAACTAAAAAATAAGGCATTCTTACTCTACCAATTTAACTTAATTAATAACGTTCACACCCTCGCATCTTCTTTTACCCTATTTTGTCAACGGAATTTGTGTTTTTGGGTGTGATTAGACCTGTACATAAGACATAAGTTAAGATAATTGTCGATCGAATATGTATTGTAAATAAGCGCTATACCATTGTACGTTCGCAATGAAATGAATGAATTTTTTGGTACTTTTTGGAGGATGACAAAGGAATGTATGAAATAAAATGATAAGTAAAAGAGAGGTAGATATCATAGAAGAATTTAATGATAAGCTATTTTAAGCGATAAGTTAACTCTCGGCTGTTAATTATTATGGTACAGCTTTATTAGAAAAAAGTACTGTTTATTGGTAAGAGTCTAGTCAGGTGAAATCAGGCTTTTTCTTCCGTACTATGTATCTGTCTGTGTTGATCATGATATCAATATTATTAGTTTTTTAAGCATAATTAGAAGAATGTTTATGATTTTGATAAACTTTATTACTTTTCTACTCAAATTATAGTCTCGTCATTAAACTTGAAACTTATCTCTAAGATTTGACTGTAGATTTAAAAAAGTGGAAAACTGGGAATGAAAGCTCCATAAAAATATTTTACTTTTTCTTGTTGTTTGTTGACCAGCATTTTTTGTCATAATATGCTCACTGGTTATTTTCCGCACGTATTAAATTTGTAATGCAGTTTAGTTAAGAAATATACAAGAAAAATGCTTCCCTGTCTCTATATTATTAAAATAGTTTCATATTTACGTATGGAAAATGAAGGGTTAAAAATAATTAAAAAATTAAGTTTTCTTTTAAAAATAGTTATGTTTACTACTTCATCTTGCCACGCCACCAGTCAAATGGTAAAATTATCTTCTTGGTTTAGAACTGTATTGTTGACCACTTCATGCATTGTCATTTTTTATGCTATGATGTAAACTTGATTTTATTATGTATTCATAACTCTAATTATCTATTTACTTCTCACTTGATAAAGTATTTTATATATAAAGTAATATATTATTATTTGTAGTAGCTAGTATTATTGAATTTTGATTAACCTGTACAACTTGATGATCTTGATCTGTCTATGATGCACACACATGCACAATTTTATATAAAAATGTTTTTGTACTTTTTCTAAATTGAAATAAATAAAAATGCAGCATGTCATATGTGAAAATTAAATTGATCCACAATGAATAATTATTATTTTGGCGAGAGTTTCCATTTGAAATTTTATTTTCAATTCTGAGCTTCGGCAATAACAACACAACAGACGCGCGGACATGAAGAATAATTTGGAGATAGCTCATAATTTTCTACGGATATTTTCCTTACGCTGTTCAGTCAATTGTCATTATTAGTTGTGTTGGATGGATCGGAATTTAAAATCTAAATATCCGTGCGAATTATAGTGCATTTTTAGTAACTCCAACAGTTTTGAGGGTGAGCTCTCCATAGAATGACTTTAATTCTTCATTTTTTGTTCTACGCACACAATATTAAGAGAAAAGTATTTTACAAGACTTCTACAACAAACTATAATGTGTACATTTAAGTACACATACTAACAGAATTACGCCTGTAGTAATTTGACAGTGGTTTAGGTACACTCTAAAATATATATTCTATTGATATTCTAAAATAAGTGATTCATGTCCAAAGTATGGGATTCAAACCTGTCCACCATATTTGGCGGCACTGACGAATAGCTTCGTTAAATCCTTCGCAAAGGGTTATATCACTTTGCCCTTGAGCACACTGAAGGAACGCTTGGATTTCTCGGGAACAGGGATCTTGATTCTGTTGCTGTTGTTGTTGTTGACCATAGGCTGGTTGTTGTTGCGCAACTTCCTGTGGTTGGCGTTCACCGCCGCCACCGCCACTCATTCCTCCGGTGATTGCGTGACCAACAACGTGACCCTGTACAATAAAATTACGGTGAATTATCTTTGTAGTAAGAGCAGTTGCTAAATAGTATATTTTCATGTTTAACTTTAAATACTTACCACTGCTGATCCAACGGCGACACCGCCAGTCGGTAGCTGCCATTTGCTTCAGAAGTCCAGGCCCTTGAGGAGCTGCTTGTTGATACTGCATTGGAGGAGGTGGAGGAGGGGCTGCTCGTGCAGGCACATAAGATTGCCTGTACATAGTTTTTAAAATAATTAAATAGTGCTGTTATTAAACATTATTACATCGAAATGTTCATCAACTTACCTGGCAGGAGCACGGGATGGGCTTGGGCTGCTTGCACGTCCTCGTCGTGGCATTTTGATTTTATATCTTGACTAGACTTGAAATTAACAAAATGTGGCACCTGAACAAATCAAAGAAGAAAAACACTTATTAATTTTCCTGGAATAATAATACCAACATCAATCTTACGATTCTGAAGCTAATTTTAATCAACAAATCTAGCAACACCAACCAAATCAGCCAAATGGACCCTAACCGTCAGTTTCCCTTTTACTCTTTACTTACTGCTTCCTCGACTACCTTAAAACCTCGAGGAACGTTAACGAGTTAAAAGTAGTTTGATAAAATCCGACTAAATAACTTTGTAAATGGCAGACCTGATTCACCTGATTAGATCTCTTGACTAGAAAATCTTAATTGTGATAACTTTAAAACGTGGTGGTAGTTAAATAAATTAATGGCACTTAAAATAACTTTGTATGCTTCGCTTTCACCACCCAAATAGTTAATGCACGTGTACTTTGGTGAAAAGTATTTTTACGACTTTCCTGGGACCCAAATGCGCAATAAAAACATGTCCTAAAATAGTAAACATCATCATCTCGTCATCTGATTCAGACCGGATGATGCAATAATCTCTAATTTTTCTACTTTTTCCTACCAAACTAACCATAAACTTTATTCCACACACCAAAATTTATATACCAGCTAAAATGCTCTAATTTTAATTAACCTTACCTGAATTTATGGGAAATTCGGAACAATTTTGTTGAAAAGTGTGAGAAAATTTGGGGAAAAACTTCGAGAAACTCGTGGAAGTAGAGAGAGAGGTGTCTAGTAAATGGATGAGCAGATGATAGAGTACAAAGTCCAGCGCAGATTGAAGATGATGGGGTGGGATGATAGGAGCAACCTGAGATTATGCTACACAACGTGTGCATATACGACGCTTAAAAGCGATGACGCTGCGCTGATGTTGTACTTGACTACAAGTTTACGCTTAATTATCATTCATGATCTAAATCTAGCCACATGGCACCATATTCCCTGTGAAACCATGCAAAAAAATTTGCAAGGATAACGTAACATGCGACAATTTGGAATGCATAGACATGGAATGTGAATACGAACATGGGATTTCCAAAAATGAGCACCCTGATTCCCTACCCCAGGGGGATGACTCAAAGGACCCTTTTATCATAATGACCTAATGGACATGCCTGGTTTTCATGAAAATCAGAAACGCGCTGCGCTATAATATTCAGCTATTCGGATAGACAAAGAGAAAGATGGATATAAGCTTAGTTTATTACAGACTTTGTGCATAAACACGTAATAAATCACGTCAATATTTTTTCGCCACCTCGCGCCCCTCTAATAAAATATATTTTCATTTGGAACAGAAATTATAACCTTTCATATAAATATAATCAGTGAATGAATTGGATTTTGTATGTGTGCACTAGAGCCTCACATTTCATAGAAAAGCGCAATATGAAAACGGTTAAAGCTATTATAGTAACATTTTTTGTGTGTTTTTCACCCCCGCAGCACAGCCAGAGCCAATATTAGCCTAGAGTCTGTATAATTTAATTGTGTTAATTTATTGATTACAGTGCGCAATGTGTCGGTTATCTCATACCTACTAACTAACGTGTTCATTACACTACACACACGCAAAAAATATCCTTTTCAGATTGAACCTGAGCTGAAACTACTGACAATACATAAAGTAACATACAAACCAGCAGCAATGATTAAATTACATAAAATAAACGTGTGCAGGCCAACAAGGCAACAACGTGTGTGTAGAAAATGAAAGAGAAAAGAGGAAGTGGAAAGAGAAGCACAGAAAATGCACAGTTTCTGAACAAGAGGTGAATGCTCTTTCTTCAACTGATTCTCTCTCCTCTAGTATCCCTCTTTACTGCCAATAGTGCCAATTGCCAATTCAATTTTTGAACAGAGTAACAACAACAACGGATCATCTCATCTCACTCTCTCAGCCCTCTATAAAAAATTCACTTGCTTTAAAACCCACCTTGCTTACTTTATGTACAAAGAGATTAAAAAAAGTACATTAGATACACACACTCTACCGTCTTGTAATAATCATTTTGAGAATTGAGACTCCGAATTTCCGACGTGCTGCTATGCTGCTTGTAAACATGTTAAACATTAAAGTCGCATAGTCCTTTTCATGTTGAACAGGTTTTCTCTCACTTAACTAAACAAGGGTATTATAAAGCAAGTTGAATGAATATTGTAATTTAATTATAAACCCTTCCTACATACATAGGTTAACGTGTAACAAAAGTAGCGGAAGCAGCAACGTTCTATGAATTGCTCACAGACATGCAAGCTTACTACAAGCAAACTTAAAACTAGTCAGGTTCGACTCTGCATTTTACTTTAATCTACATTTAAATTATTTTGTTATAATATTCAATAATTGCCAATTTACTGTCAAACTCACCGCAGGTCAACGAGAAAGTTATAACAACTTGTACAAGTCCTATGATCAATTTTAGCAATAACTACAATTGGGGCAACCTGAGACTTAACCTTTTTTGTCGGTCCAAATTCCTTCAATTAAGTCGCTCGTGTACATTAAATTGCTTCCGCTACTTTCTTTACTCATTCTGCCTCCTTGTTAGTACTACATCGAAAGTATCGCAAAACCAGCAATGAATCACTTAACATGTTAGAATCTTTTTCTTTTTCTACCGATAATCTTCCTCCTTTAAGTCATGTTACTAGCCCATATCTCGTCTTACGTTTTTACATACAATTACCTTTTTTGTCTGCTTGCAAGCTATGTAGTAAAAATTGCATTGTGCGCAGAGCAGAGTGCACACACACTCATGCACACAGGTTTCAATTTACTGCATGCAAAATAGTGCGAATATATCTACACATAATTTAAAAGTACATTACTTTACTCACGGGATTTTTACTACACACATTACTAGGTTGCGGTTGGCTAGTTGATACCAGCAAACCAACAAAAAGCCATTCATCTTTACAAAAAATCGTTTCTCACAAAAACCATCTATCTGCATGCAAGATTTACCTGTCCACTATTACTACTACCCCTCGCAATATTATAAAGGCCCTTCCCACAAAATCCAAATGACGGCACTAAAAAGAAAACCCTACACTTCCGAATTCCCTTTAAAAAACTACATAATTTGACAAGCCACGTTTTACCATTTGAATTGATTCATTTACTTTTTTTGCGGATTATGCAGCAAAGTGTACATTTCAATTTAGCTTCATCATTCATCAAAAATCACACACATTATTACAAACCTTAAATCTCACAATTAGTTTCACTCAGCTAGTTTCGCAATTCTTACCTTAATATAATATGCAATCCTAATAATGATGCATTGTTGCATTTTCATACTACTTTAACTAACATCGATCCTCTATATGTGCGTATTTACATGTAATGTGAATCCCCACATAAAAAACTGTTTTTTCATCATGCACCCAAGCATGCATAAATTAATGCTTTATGAGAATTGGGAACATTCACACAATCCATCTTTCAAAAAAGAAATCCTCCAAAATCCTTTTTAAATCCCCTTAAACCTTAAACTAACTTCTGGCTTACCTGTCTCAACTTTAATTGCCATTTAAAAAAACGGTTTTTTCATAAATGAACATTCCCAATTAATTTTTCAACATAGAAGTTATATAGAAAACGGTGATCTTGATGTTATATGTATGTGCACATATTGTATAGATGTGTGTAGAATAATATGCTGTTATTGTTGGTATGCGCTCTGTAGTATTTACAGTTGTTTCTCTCTGCCTATTTTGGAGGAGGAACATGTGAAATGTGAACAAAATACCTCTCTCACATAAGCTGTTAGACCAAAAAACTAAAAACGGTGTTTCTTCTCTCTGTTACGTTACAAGTTAAAGAGTGCATTGTTGAATATCGAAAAATTTTGATACACATTTAACTGCGTATTTAACTTTTTTTGCACATACAAGGAAGATGATTAAGTTTTTAAAGAGTGATTTTAACTAAATAAGATTTTGTATACATTTTTCCACACATACACAAACCTCCTTAATTGTTGATTACAATAATAGCAAAAAATCATATTTAAAGAGGAAAAGATAATTGGGTTGAGTAAACAAGAGTGGATTGGCAAAAGGAGTGATTTTGCGGAGAGACAGCAAGGTAGAGAGATTTTTGTTATTTAACTGTGGTAATTAGTTTCGTTAAGAGTAATTGAGTAAAATAGTTAAGAATGTGGGGAATTGGGGATGGGGATTGTTGAGGTGGGTTATATTGAAATTTAATGTAAAGGGGATGGAAAACCATTAGCTAGTGCACTAGAGAGTGAGTGCACTGTTGAATGGATTGATTAAGAGGTAACAGTAATGATTGTTGGTTTAAAGATTAAAGATCATATATGGATGTGAGGTTTAATGTGTACAGAATAGTTATATGCTTTAAGATGATGATGGTGAGTAGATGTTTTGTCGTTTTGTTTAATGTATCGTTATAATTGGGGTTGTTTGTTTTGTCACTGGTTATCTTTAATGTTAATGTAAATTGTGGCAATGTAATTGGTGTCAATGGTGGTGTGCGTACTATGAGCAAATTGGGGTTTTACACGATTGGCTAATTAAAGTGAGCAATTTACACGATAAGCAAGGGAGTATGATTTCAATATTTTTGTGTGTTAATTGCTGAGTACCTGGTTTAATTTTTGTAAGAGATTTTCCGTTTAAGTGGTCTGTTGATTTTGGGAATATATTTGACAGATATAGAATTTGTAAAGGATTTAGTTGTTCAATGATAGTAATAATTGGTAACGTTAATAGTTGTGTGTTGAATTAATCATTGTCATTGTGATTGATTAATTATTGTTTATTGACTGGTGATATATTTTTTGTGCTTTTAGTTTTCCACCAAAGTGTCTTTTACCGTCTGTGAGTCGTGGTGACCGAAAAGAGTGGAAATGGTGAAACTGCTTTACTGATGTCGTCGTGTCACCTGAAGTACTATTGGAAATGCCGAGTGCTGAGATGAAGAATAATCTAAAGCTCAGATTTACTAACATATGCCTGCTCCATTTGTTATTACCACTTCCTGTTGGATGATAACAGTGGTTCTTTTGGTGCTATTAAAATTTTCTCTACGCTACACTAGTAAGTTTTGCATTCACCATTAAATAACTGTAATTTACATTACAATGAAATTTTGCAGTTTTTAATAATAAATTGTCTTTGTCTCATTTTAGCTGCATTGCCGTGATTCTTCCACGGCAGTTAGCAGTCGAAGCAGTGACTGGATCACTGCTTAAAATTCTTGAGAAGCAATAACGAAGGACCAAAGCATATATTTTACAAAATGGATACTGAAGTGTTACTAAAGAAAGGTCACCGAGGCGCTGCGGCGTATGTTCACGCTGAATGTTCCCGTTCAGCACGTCCTGAAACATTGAATAAATTAATGGATAACCTTCTCAATCCGACAAAGGATATAGACAATTGGGAGACAATCGAATGGTGCAAATGGTTGATGGCTGGAGGCTGTACACCTGACGAATTTGCAGCAAATGGTAATACTTTATCCTACTTTGGTTCATTAACATTCACTCCAATTTGTGGTAAACTGAATTTGAACTTATATTTTGATATTTTACTTCTTTGCAGTTCGGAGATATGATAATGCCACGACGTGTGGCCTCGTGTGGACTGCCAACTTTGTGGCTTATCGCTGCCGTACGTGTGGCATTTCACCTTGCATGTCCCTCTGTGCGGAATGTTTTCAACGTGGAAATCATAAAGGGCACGACTTCAACATGTTTCGTAGTCAAGCTGGTGGTGCTTGTGATTGTGGTGACACGAATGTGATGAAGGAAACTGGCTTTTGCTACCTCCACGGTCCTCAGGCCAACTCCCGTCATCGACATGGCGGTGGTAGTCCCGAAGACGAAAACGCTGCTCCTCCCGACCTCCTCTGCGTTTCGAACGCTATGCTCCCTCGACTAGTGCTTCGGCTCATTCAACACTTAAGACTGAACAGTACATCCCTAAACGGTTTACTGGGAGCTGTAAATTCAGCGGATAGATTTATTGACATGCTCCATCATCTGAGCAGTATGGGTGCCGCCATGCGCCAGGTGATCACGCACGCACTCACCAATCCACAAATCTACAAAACCCTCACGGAGCCCGTTCAAGGTTCCGTCTCGGAAGAGGTCTTTGAATTTATGTGCAACACCAAAAAGACTTACGAGGAAGCGCAGTGTTCCCA
>JAHZMV010002243.1:0-11334 GCA_027743765.1 Coecobrya sp. COE2 | reverse complement strand
TCATCCAACTCGCTTTTTCACTTAAATCGCCTCCAGGAACAACTCGTTTCAACTTTTCATCCAAACGATAACACAGGTCGGGGGTGAGGGCAGCACTCAGATCCGGTCCTCCTGCTAAAGCCGTGAATAGAACAACTTGCCGGCATTTTGGTCATGTCTCCGGAAGGTCATTAAATATAAAAGCTGTTCCAAAAGTGGCTCCATTCAACAGAAACGCCACCAGTCCAAACGTTAACAGTCGAAACGCGGAGAAGGAATGCCTTGCCTCGGAGAAGGGACGAGGAGCCACGTGGGCGACACCAATAGTATAACGGCCCATTTTTTTCTTAGATGCACGGAACACGCATAAAAAAGCAGTTGTAATGAAGCATAGGTATATGACATAGGTTAGTTGATTGCAAATGGCGTCTGATTGCGAATGCGAGACAGAGAAAAAAAATCAGGAAAAAATTGTTTGCTGCACATATTTCAATTTTCTTACGCATGGCAGCCTTGGCAATTTTATCCGTCTTATCTTTCCATTTTTATGTAGCTTATCAAATTGTTTTGTCTAAAGCTATTTTATGTTACATTAAATCATGTACTAAACATTATGATTTTAAGATTCCAGTAATGAGTAATGAAAACATAACAATTTAGAATCCATATATGTATCCGATCAATTTAGGTATACATTAAGTCGTTAAATTGTTAAGTAGTCAAACTGGACAATAAAAACGTTTTTCTTTATTGCGCAAATGTATTGATTAAGATACGTGGAGAAAAAGTGTGAATAAACTACTCTGTTTGGGTTTCTTAAAATTAGATCACGACTTGACTCAATTAAGAGAGATGATTTCACACTATAAAATGCAATGCATGGACATATACAATTTAAACGTATATACAAGCAACGTAAGTGATTCTCTGAAGCGGTTCTTAAGCATCAGTCTATAAAATTGCATAGTCGTTCTGCATGAATGAATTAGACATTTTGTAGGTAGACGTATTTCTTTATTTTGGAGAAAAGTAAATACGTTTGTGTACTTAATAAACCAAACCATCTTTAATTATCTTATTTTTTATCTTTTCCATATAAGTTTGCAATAAGTTACATTACAATAGGATGCGTAAAAGATCACAACGTTTTGATACGTACTGTTTTCATTTATGAAATCTGATGAATTTTTATTGCAGATTTCCATCCATTGTCACCTAATTAAAAGTGATCATTGCAATAAAAAAAATCTTGCATTTTTGCAGTATGGAGATGATGTCACATGTGTAAATTCACAATTCCAAAAAACGTAACGTCCAACATAGCCTAGTCCAATTCTGTAAGTTATGTACAAAGAACATTTAAAGTTCATGTTCATGACACATAATGTTGCTTGTGGAGTGTTTCTCTGTTCTTGGTTCACATAATTCCTTTACATAAACCTGAAACCATACTGGAGCCAAGTAAACATATTCCATGATATGATGTTATTCCATGTTATAATATTCACAATCTAGATTGCACATAGGATGCGATAAAAAACGTGTCGATACGTAATGTCTGTTGGTATCTCACGTATTATTTTTGATTTTTCATTCTTTGTCGTTAATTTAAACTGAACTTTGTTAATTGTTCCGTTCCATTGCATTGCTATATATAAACCTTGATTTTTGCTGGACATAGTGTATTAGCAAAAAAGCGTTGGGACAAGAACAACCGATTAATTTTTTAAATCATACTCACCAAAAACGTATCATTTAGTTTCCTGGTAAGATTTGAGATAAAATTAAACTTTTAAAATTTTGATATAAAAAACCACACAACTAAAAAAACTATTTTTTTGTTCGTATAGATCGCAATGGACGGGCAAAAGGGAAATGGCAGCAGCGGTTGGAAGGCAGCTTGGATGAATTATGTTCGTCGTGAAGTCCAAAAGACTGCCCAGGACCCCCACACCAAATCCAAAGTGATGGGTGGGGTACTCATCCTCCTGCTAATTGGATTTGGTCTCCCGAAAACGGAAGCAGTGGGTATTTCTTGTGGGCCGTGTGTCGCCTGGGCGTCAAAATTTTGTGCCGGTTTGATCGCTGCTGGAGGGGCTTGCGCAAGTGTGGCAGCATTTCCACCGGCCCTGTGCGCTTGTCTTTTAACGGCGGGTGGGCTTGGATGTGTGGCTGCTGCTGGAACATGTGCCGTTGCGTGTTGTCTTGTATAAAAAAAATTAGAGGACCAGAGGAGATACCAAAAATATGCATATTACCCCATCAATTTAAGTGTATTAATGGTCAGTCTATATAACAAATTAATTTAAAGTGAAACCAAAAATTACTAATGACTAGTCTTGACAATCATGACAATAAGTGTGAATATTAAAGTGTTAATGAAACTCAATACGATTTAAACACAAAAGTATTAAATAAATTATAATGAGCTTATATCCAGATTTGGTTCTTTCCAGCTTTCATTTTTTCATCCTATATTTTCCATCCTTTAATTTTTAGTGAAAGATGATATGTAATGATAAAATTCAAAAAGAAAGTTAAACTTTCACTTCCGGTGAAAGCCATAAATAAATTGAATGCATTTTTATGACACAAACTTGCAGAAACTCTTTCTGAGATTCGGTTTACGGTTTTATTTATAATTTCGACTTGTTTTTACTTAATTTATCATTATAATTATTTATGCATATTTATATCAACTATATTATATAACTTAATTATATATATAAGCATTCTTCTTTTTTCAAAACCTCGGGGATATAAATTCCGTTTTTGTCGTTGCAGAACCCTTCCATTTTTCTTCCATGAAACCAAAAAAGCCAATTTTCGTAATTATTTTAAATTACCTGTCGTCGTCAACGCTTCTTTATACACAGAAAAACGGTACAAATATATTTACAGTTTAACACGACGAGAGTGTGTGGTGGTATTTTTTGTGGCAGGACAAATTTACAATTATGTTCACACTTAATTACGTAAATATTGTATGCATTTTAAATAAATTAAAGTTTAAAGTTTTAGGGGGAAGTTGAGAAAAACAAAATGAAAATAGATTTTAAATGCAATTTTTAAACTGAGGTCTATAATAATAATATTTGTTGGTCAGACAGGACAATTTTTTATAAATTTTTTTAAATATCGCTCATGATAATATCAATTTTTAAGTTAGTTTTTTTTATCAACATCAATAAAATATATAGTTATTATATCTGTTTATTTTTTAGCATAGATTTTATTTTGAATTTTAATTTATTTTAATTAACACTAATTTGTTTACACAAATAATTTATATATATATACTTTAGGTACATTTTTTTCATTTCATTTCAGTTTATTTTGATGCTGAATCGTGTGATCTTTTGAGTTTGAAGACATTTCTAGTCAATTTCCACTTTTTATAACCGACTTTTCATATGAACGGCCCCTTTTACGATAAAAATGAACATTTTGTTGTGATGCTTTTTTGTTGGATTTAAGTTGAGTTTTGATGTTTTTGTGTATCGATTATTTTTAATTAACTCTTTTAAAAATACTAGTAATATAATTACAATAATTAAATAATTTGATGATAAATTCTTATGAAATATATAGAGACAGAGTACACAAGTAACGCTTTATACGATTTTCATATAAATTAAAATCATTTTTCCTAAAATTATTATGAATTTGTTGGTGTTGTACCTACGTTTCATTATACAATAATTAAACCAGAGGAATTAATTATTAGCTATTAATATAAGTAACCTTACCTTTTTTTCTAGAAAATAAAATATACAGACAGAAAAGACACTTACGAATATAATTTTATAGTTTTTCAGTCACAACTTTTAATAATCTTGTTCTCTCTCGTTCGCGCATCCATTTACAATATCGCATCGCATCGCAACAAAAGCATTTTAAATGAACAATTAAAGTTAACTATGAAATAGAAATTATATAGAGCACAGCAAATAGATCATATTTTTATGTACATATCACTACAACCTCTTTCGTTTGACGGATTTTATTTTAGCTTATTTTTAAGCAGAGAAAATCACAAAGTCATACACAACAAACGCCAACATTCACATAAATATATTGACAATTTTATAACCTGGAGATTGTCTATTTTAAAAAATTGAGTTAAGGTTTTTCTTCCGTTTTACATTCACAGCAGCAGCATATATAGTAGCGCATCATAAATTTAATTAACAAAGCGGTTGTTTTAATTATAATTAATTAAACTACACAAGAAATTGAACATTTAAATTAGGCAAAATAAAAATCACAAATGGAATGTCGAAAAATTCTAAACAATATATAGCGCAGCAGTAAAGTAACAGGTAAATTGACCGTTTTAAACCAAGACGGTTAACTATCATTCAAGTAGAAAGAAAGGAAGCTTTAACTCGAGAGAGGCTTTAATTTTCAAACTGAAATAACCAACCTGAGAGGATTTTCATCGGAAAATAAAATCTTTCAAATGAAAATGTAACTCAAATTAAGAAACAATTAATTTAATTGCTCTAACCAAGTTTTGATTGTTGTAAGCAGTGAGTGTGTTTTTGGTGGTAAAAATTATAACGATATTTTTTATATGAAAAACAAAAAGAAAATTAAACTTGTCGCTTGTAAATAATTTTTGTGTGTACGTTTATAGAAAAACATAATAATGATTGTTTTTATTTAAATAACCACTTATCCCCCAAAATAAAACAAAAGATTCCCCAAAATATATTTATATTGATAGCATATTTTACTTTACTCAACTATAATTATGTTTTTTTATTAATTTATTAAAACTAGCTAATAGAAAAAAACAGCGTGATTGTTGTTGTGTGTAAACTAAACTTAATTATAATTAAATGATAAATGAAAAAAAATCCCGGTTTTTTCTACTACATTTTTTTCCAACTCCACCATACTACACAGAGACATATTATAGATTTTTCCCCTTCTCCCTTAATAAAAATCCCACAGAGAAAAAATATAATTAATTTAAACACAAATAATAATCACTTATCATCATTATTTTATAATTAATGTTGTGTTGTTGTGTGAAACTTAAAAATTAAGGAATAATATTAACAACAATTTTCAAACAACCCACAGAGATAATAATAATTAATTTAATTAATAATAAAATCTACAGCTCAACTGCTTATAATGTTTTCGTACATTTAAATATAGTTTCAAAAAACAATAATAATAATAATTAACTATCATTTCATTTATATTTGCTGGCCGCACAGTAGTAAATATTTTCAATGTGTTTTTTGGGTGTGTATTTACGTGTAGTAATTATAATAGTGATTGTTTTTAAACGATGAGAGTTTACAAATAATTAACTAGACAAGATAAATAATAAAAATAATAACTAGACGATGATCCTTCATTTTAAAATGATTCATTACTTTTTGTATGTACTCTTGTTTCAATGATGTATTGTATCTGGTGGTGATGTGGTATTGATTTTTACATGATAATTAATTATAATTAATATAATAATAATAATAATATACCTCTCTTTTGTTTTGCTCTCTTTTTAGTAATTAGAAAAATATACCTGTACAGCTTTCTCTTTTCCAGTTTAACTTTCTCTTTCAATTAAATTTCTCTGATCCGAAAAATCAATATCATCAGTTCATTCTCGTTTCTTTACAAATTCTTTTTTTTGCACAAAAAATGCTTATATCTGCGACTGTGTGGTACGACATTTTGTTAAAAATTGGTTTGTAAAAACTAATCAATTAACTGACAAAAAATATTAACTAATTAACTAAATAATAATAATAGGTATGTACATAGAAAGTTGTGTTTTTACCCCTCAAAGTACCCCCTCTCTCAAAAGAAGATAAAAGGATAAAAGCAGTTAAAATTTGTGGCAAAATAATTATGCGACAAAATTATAATTTGCTTATCTTTATCTCTTGATAAGACATAAAAAGAAGAAGACTTTTACGTAAAAAATAATTATATAAATTGATAACTATCTGTGTGATAAATAATTATATGTAAGCTGGCTTTTTAATTAAAAATCGAACAAAGGAAGAAGAAAAAAACGTTTTTGAAGGATTTGCACGCCTCGTTTCATTTTTTAAAAAACGTATTTTTAGTGAGGTGAAAGGCTTATCAAGATTACTGCTTGTATCGAGTATCGTGTGGGTAAGAAATTTTTATGTACAGAATTGAAAAGATAAGAAGGAAGAATATTTTACAGTTCTTTTTAAAGGGGAAAAATATATTTAAAAAATAATTAAACTCTCGATCATAGAGAAAAAACTAATGGCGGTAAATGTTTAAATATTTAAAGAAACGCGGGAAACGTATATTTACAGGATATCTTTTATACAAAACGTTTTCCCACCTTTGAAACCAGACTTGATAAAAGCCATGCCACCTCAGAAAATAAAACGTTTTTGATCACAGAATTGCCTTTCCCTGTCGTTTTTTCCACTTTCACCACATCTTTCTTTTTTTTGAAATCCTTTCCGCTTTTCCGCCTTTCTCCAGTTACGTAATAGGTCAATATAGAAAGCGCGCCAAAAACAAAGTTTGAAATGTATTTTTACCAGTTTCTCTTCTAAAGCAACTAGGGTCTCTGTTTAACATTTTTTTACAACATTTAAACTAACAACGCATATATATCAGTTAAGTAATTAATTAACTAACAATAATAATTATAATTATATTTTTAACTAGGTTACTTTGTAAATAGTTTTTTTGACGGTATAAGACTTACGCAAAACGATCTTCTTTCTTTTGTTGTTAATTAATTATAATTATGTAATTAATTAATTGTTGTTGTGTGTGTATATAAATTACTAATGACGATGATAATACAGAAATTAAAAAGAAACTCTTAAATGATCTGGTTGTTTTTTTAAACGTTCCTCTTTCATCACTTTAAAATATTTATAAGTTTATGTACAAGCTTAGTTATCTTTTCCTCTCTTCCTCAATAATAATATATAGTTTTTTTTGTAGCAATTGTAATTTAATTATAATAGAAATTAAATATCTTATCTTTTTTAATTGATTGTTTTGCTAATTAAACTTGTTGTAATTTTTATCATAATTTATTTTCTAGATAAGCCTTGCGCACATTTTCATCAGCAGCATATTTCTTTTTTCCTCACGTTTCATTCAAAAAAATTTCTAGTAAAAGTTTAAATATATATAATATACTTCTCTGTCTAATTTTAATTAATTATAATTCTATAAATTTTAGATAGTTTTAAAATGGAATCAGAAAATCGCATCTTTTTTCATTTTTTTTTCAAGGTAAAATTGTAATGATGATTGTAGTTAACTTTCTCTTTCTAGATTCTATTTTCTTTTTTAAATAGAAGATATATTCTATCTGGTTTGTTTTCAGAGAAAAATATTATCCAGGTAGTTTTTTATATATAGTCTATTATATAAATTGTATAGGTGTTCTTGTGTTTTGTGTGTGTATTTAGTTTGATGCACAAATAATTTTTTATATAACAATTTTTAACTATATATTTCCCTTAAAAATGTATCCATTGAACCATCTCAACATTTCCTAAAAATAGTTTAAATATTTCTCTCAACATTTTTCTAACTATATTTGATAATTATGCATTAAAATTTTTTTTAGCTCTTGTCGATTATTTTTTTTCAATTATAATTTTTCAGGTCATTAAATTCCATCACACTCAAGTTCTTCTCTTCCTTTCAATCAATTAAAACACGCAAGAATATATATATAGGTGGTAAGGATATATAATAATTAATTATAATACGTAATTATAATAATAGGTATATTATATAATTTTCCCCAAAAAATAGGGATTAAAAATTTTTCCTTATACTTTCTCTATATATTTAATTTTTTTCCATTTCCGGTGAAAGTTAATGAACAGTTTTTTTAAAGAAGAAGTTTTTAAATTCATCAGATAACTTGTGTGTAGAAGAAAAAATCTATAATCTACAGTTATACATTTAAGAATTTTTTATATAAGCTTCGAAATTTTCTTCTTCTTTTTTTCCAGAAAAACCAGAGAAGGAACAATTATTTTTTTAACGATTTTTTTTGGTTTCGTACGACGAGCAAATACATATTTTAAATAACGGTGGCCGGCGACGAGATATATTTTTGAAAAAATGTTGATTTTGATGATTGATGAAAAAATGGTGACAAGTAATGTAGATTTTTAGATGTAAAATGATGACAACAGTTACAACGGATAAATTTTCTTCTTCTCTGAAGATAAAATTTGATGGTGGATGATTAGATTTTTTGGTGTTTAAAAAATTACTTCCTCTTCGCATGGAGCATTTCCATAAGAAGTGGTTTGAGTTGGGGCTCCACCGTTGATGTGTTTGTAGTACAAATAGTCCTCACCTCGGCCAGCCACTTGTCTCAACTCGGGCAGGATTGTTAGCAGTTTTGTAAATTTCTCCTGGAAAAAAAATAAATTTCCAAGAAAACATATTAATTTCCGGTTGAAATACTTGGGGCAATATGAGAAATATCGGGTTGAATGAGGACACACTCACTTGAACTTTGTGGATAACAATTAATGCAGTACGTGAGAAGGGACTGCTGAACATGGTCGTGCGTTTCCTGCACATGTTTCCGGCTCATTAATTGTTTGACATCTGTGGAGATGGAGACATGAAAAAAAACAGAGAAAAAAAGAAATCGGGCGGAGTCACACCGAAAAAAAGTGTCTCACGTTTAGAATGAATGCAGTATATAAACATAAACTTAGGTTAGTATTTAATTGTAAAAGCATGCAAAATATTTTGTTTAGAAAAAAAGCGTGCATTTTATTTGGCAAGCATATTTTAATCATCAAAATGCTTTTGGAATTTTTCATGGCTATTTTTCGGGGCAAATTAAAAATCATAATAATAATTACAATTCCATTTCCCATCCATAAAAAAAACAGATAACCTTAATCCGTCATCATCCTCCTCATTTCCCACCACCCCACACACAAAAATGCATACTAATAATAATAATATTTTACACACAGCCCTAAATACAAATTTATGTCAAGGCACATCAATAAATCTATATGCATTTCTTGTTCGCATCACACTCTTATTTTTTTTTTTTTACGATTCTCTTTTCATGTTCGTTCCCAAATCCCATTCTCATCCTCCTCCTCCTCTCATATAATCATTCCTCCTCTTCTCACTCCCATTCCCTCTTCTTCTTCATCATCCAATCTCAATCATCGTCATCCTCCTCGCAAAAACAACAACCTATTTTTTTCTTTTTCTATGCACTTTAGTTTAGTAGATCCGCTCTTGTTGACACTATACTCTCTAGTGTGCAAAAATAAAATAAAAATGTGCACACATAGTTTGTCGTCTGTAAAGCCTTAGCCCGATTGTACTTCTTTTTTTTCTCTATCCTTGACATCTTTTTGCCGTATCCGAGTAATTGGGTCAATGACATAACCGCCACCACCAAAACCATACACATATATAAACACACAGAATATATATATTTTTCTGTGCGAAGATATTCATCATCATGGCAGCAGCATGAAATGCGAAGATGTGTATATTGTTACCATTTTTTTCTAGCATACATAGTTGTAGTAAAGATTTAGCATAAATAATGTATATATTTTTGTGGCACGCTAAAAACCAGTTAAAACAGTCAATTGTTCGTAGATATATATGTAATGTGTATATAGGTATGCATATTATTATTGTTCGATGATTGGTTAGCAAGGTGACTCGTTTCCCACAGAGAGCACAGTGCTTTTGTTGTCCAATGTTTTTTATTAGCACAGCCGCTTTTGTTACTGCTGCTGACTTACTTTTACTTTCGTTTTATGTCGTTCCTTCATGATCATCATGAATGAGTATTTGCCGTTATAACGGCAGCAGACACACAAAAATATATATGGCAAAGTTTACTATTGTAACCTGTGTGCATATGTATATATGATTATTATTATGATTGCAATCCTGCACGCATTCTTGAATAAAAATGCTCAATAGACTCTCTTGTCTGACTCATTCTGTTTGTGTGAGTGTGACTCTGACATGCATTCCCAACAATTGCATGAAAATGACGATGATAATGGCAACAATGCTTTAACAATCACGACACGACTGACTATACCTGTACTGTGTGTAACGATAAAACGATGATATAATGACGATTACGATAATTTTTCAAGTGAAGGGACCTACAAATATATATATATCCATATAGCCAATCTGTCTGCATATAAGTTTAAATAGGTAATCTCTCACGTAACAATAATATATATAGTCATTTTAATAATGATGCGTGCATTAGAATGGGTATATGTACTTTATTTTATGGCGAACAAAAATTGGGTGGGTGAGGGTGGAAGAATTTATATAGAAATAAGTATAAAGAGAAGGAGGTGGATAGGTGGATAATTTTTACAGACGTAAACTTGCCATTCAAAATGTGAGATGGATAGATATAAAATTGGGGTGAATAATAAAATGGGAATTTAAGGGAGCCCTATATATAAACTTGTGTGAATACAGCGATAAAATAACGATGGTGATGGGATGACGATAAGTTTTGGTATTCCATTTGATTTTGTGTATTATGGATTGTTATTTTCTGGTTGCCATTTTTGTACATTGCGAGGCGAAATGTAGGATAAAAAAGTATTGACGACAAATTGCATGGTGCATATCAGAAAAATATAAGTATAGTGAGAAAAATATAATAAATTATTGTTTGAAGTTGATGAGATGATTGTTGTTGGTAAATGCCTATTTGTTCCGATTTATTTTTTGGTGACATGAGTTTAACATGAGGATAAAAAAAATGAATGGAATAAAAAGGGCTGACGTTTTTATGCCAAAAAAGGATGTTGATTTGAGTTGATGTTTTAAGGGTCTATTTTACTGTGTGACATGACATAATAATGTCTGTGACTATTATAAAAAATGCTATCTATTTTTATGACAATTGTATTTGGTGATGATTATTTATAGTTGGTTTACAAATAACTATTTATTTCCTTTCGTTTTCATTCGTTTTGTTTGACAACTTCAGGGTCAAAATTTTTGGTCGGAAGAAGAAAGGGAAATGGACTGTTAAATATTTTCGAAGGTTAAATCAGGCCAATTTTTTAGTATGCATTTTTTTGTGGATGTGGTGGAAAATATTGGATTTTAAAAATATTTTTTTTGGAAAGAGAGTTTATGGCTGCTTACCTTAAGGTCCTTAAAGAATATTGAGTTTCTGGCCCAATCCACCTGCGCAAATAAGTTCTGGTCAAGCACCTTACACAGCAACTCGAACAGATCGACTTCGCACTGATTGTAGGTCTGATTCTGGAGGAGACTGAAAAGGGAGTGCTGCCATTCCTTGTCATCGATTGATGTGAGTAGATC
>JAHZMV010002242.1:0-12766 GCA_027743765.1 Coecobrya sp. COE2 | reverse complement strand
CTTAACCCAGAAAATACAGAGAGATTTGTTCTGGCGGATCAGTGTGCCTTAGCTGTAAAAAGTGCACAGAATGCGAAATGAGCAGCAAATTATGTAATATATCCATTCCTCAAATGCATACTTAGCTTTTGTAATAACAACTCTTTTACTATTACCGCTTGTATAATACGTACCTATATTCATACCAAGGTACATAAAGAGTGGTGAAAAGTTTTGTGTAGACAAATTTGGTGCAACTTGTGAATGTGCCAGAAGAGTCTCATTGCCAACAAAATTTGCTTATATACTTGATACTATAGAAATCAAATCATGCAATTCTCAACAAAAAAGAAAGCAAAATGGACAAACAGTAAACGATTGTTGAAAAATATTACAGTAAAAATCTGGTCTTTTTACCTGCTTCGTAGTTCCAGAGTATCCAGATGGAGATAAAAACTCCCGTCATCCTCAACCGAAAATGCGGCATGTTGAAATTCATTTGTAATTTTGTCACTGTATCACTTATTAACAACACGCTTTCTTAAACATTTTTATAAGAGCTTTTCTAAATTAACACGATTTAAGATTTGTACACTTATTTAGTCAACTTTCCCCACTTTCTTTGGATCATGCAATTTTATTCCGGATGTACAGCGTTTGAATTATTTTTAAATTTATTTTTGTACTGCGATTTGTTATTTCAACGAAAACTATAAAGATTATATTAAAATTAAGTCGTTTTGTTTAATTTTGCGAGCTACAGGGTAACAAAACTATACATGATATATTCTACACATTAACTAATAGTTTTGTGAGCATTCCTAAATCATTTCAATACAGTCTTATATTTTTCGTTAAAAGTGTTCTTCTTGTTGCGCACCGAACAACACACATGAACTTTTCACAGTCAGTGTTCAGCTAGGAAAATCCAAATGCTTTAACTATTTTAAAACCTGATAATGATTAGCTTATAAACATGCAATCTTACAACTTAATCTTATGTTTCCAATGCAAATTAACTTTTATTTCACTTTCTGGTCTTAGACATTACAAGTTATTTTTATACAGTCCAAAAGAAATTGTGGAGTATTTGTTATCATAATTTTGACACAGTTCTATAAAATGGAATTTGTAATCACGTTTAAATTGTTAGATTATTCTCTGCATGCATTTATTTATATGTACTGCGTATCCTAAATTTTTGTGCTACAGCTAGAAAAACTGCGAAGCAATATGCATTGCTTTTTACAGGTTATCTGACTTTTCCCCAAAAAAGAGTTGATTCTGTATCAGAACAACTTGAGAAACTTTTATATATAAGAACTCACAGCACAATCAACTGCCCATCATTTTCAACCGCCCACTTTTCACTTAAGATAATATTCGTAAAATATTACCAGTCTACGATAAGAAATGAAATGTTGAAAGCTATTTTTTCGAGTTGACAATAATACCAGCCAGTTTCCATTGTTTTCTTACTTCACATTATTTCCACTCTTGTGTTTTTCTTAAACGTCCTTCTCCATTCCATTTATTCGTCCATAAACGAAACACACAAAATAAAATACATGAAATTGTAATTTTATTTCCGAGTGGCAAATTATTATTATTCGTTACATACAGACTCGATACGTGCAAGGAGAATGAAACAGCAAGAAGAAAGCGACTCAACGCGTGCAATTAGCCTCTGCTCTTGGTGAACGCTCCGGAGAAACTGGAAAGTGAGGGAAACAAGCTGTTCCGTCTCCTCGCATTTTCATTTCCCTTCCACTTACTTCCAAGCAGACAACCCAAAAGCATTGTAGCAGCTACGAAAAAAGGGGAATCCTGCACGCACACAGTCAAGTAAGTAAGCTAAAAGGCACTTGAATCGAAATGAACTCATTGCTGCTGCTGCTGCTGCCGAGAGAGCTGCAACTGAAAAAGCAGCATAGTTTCGTAAAATGTGTTTCCATACGTACCCCTGTGCAGAATGCACTATATGAATTTACAAGTTGTGCGTGCTCTTTCCTCATGTTATACTACACGTTGCTTTTACAAGATATACGTGTGGTGTGACTGTGTGATATTGTCTTGTTGAAAGTTATATGCAAGTGATGAAAGTAACATGCAGTGTCCGACTGATATCTTTTATTCTGGAAAGAGTAACGTTTAAATTTGAGTAGTTGTTCAATTTTCGAAATTCTCGTCATGGATTTTTAAATAGGATAGTTTGGCGAGTCGTGAATGTAAAAAATTAAATATGTGTCACTAAAAACTTATTTTGCTCGGTTATAGTCTGTAGTATTAGCATTAACATGGAGCTTAAAATCAAAAGGCTTGGTTTATTTATTGAAGTTGAAACGCAAAAACACGATGACGCATGCATGACGTGAACTCTAGCTAGACAGAGAAGTCTGAAAAGTCTGACGGCCAATAATTAAAGACAGTACAGATAAACACAGTAAAATGTACACTCTCTACGTATTATAAAATAATAGCTATAAATGGATTTGCCATCTTTAAGTATTCGTGGGCTCAATCAAGGATAACTGACTTACTTTGAAAAATTAAGTTACTTTTACCTCTAAATGCCCATTTAAGTTTTTTTAAACTCTGACCGTGAGAATATGTAATATGGTTAGTTGAATTATGGATAAAAAGTGTTTAAAATTTTAACAAAACTAAGATATTTATAATTTTGGAGGATTCATGCAAAAATCTGGAGCATATTATTAAAAATAATTGCCGATAGCGCAAAGTCTATAATAATAATAATAATATAATTATACACATCTGCAGGGTATAATCAATGTCATGAGTGCTGGCAAAAAATAGACTTAAATATGGACTACCACTGCCATTGATTATCGCCAACCTCCATCCGGTCCTATCAGTATTAAGTGCCAGGTGGCACAAAATTTTATTAAAAATAGGTACTTTTCATACCAACTGACTCATTTTCAGCTATTTTTTTAAAGTTAATGAAACATAAACGAAAGCACGTCTTGTTATCGTTTACTTTCAGTTTTCCATCCTGCTAATCTTTATTCCTGCTTCATATCATATCACGAAATTGTGATACCATTGTTTTCAATCAGCAACCGAGGCTATACACAAACCAACAGTATACCGTGTTTGCTTGTTTTCTTTTTCAGAACCGTTCCGATTTCATTACATTTTTCAACAAAGGTTTTCAGTTTTACGAGGTGATAATATGCGTGCTAACCGGCAATTATGGTTTAAACAAGCATAAAATAAATTAAAACAGCTGCCACAGACGGATGGCGCTCTTCCAAGAATATATATACAGTCAACAACAGTAACCAAGCAAGCAAAAGACGGAATACCAAAAACTGAGCTCGTTACTTTTGCAGCAATATATTTTACATTTGAACCAAGCTTGACAGTTACTTCTTTCTTGGACGAAACTGCACTGCATTTATTTTGTTTCAGGACAACTCTATGTTGTTGTGGCTTTTTCTCTACACAATAACCGTTACGAACGGTGGTGGTGGTGGGGTCATAACCGAAAACTAAAGATAACAGAATTATGTAGATCGGTGGTGGTGGTGTAGCCAGTCTTGCGTAATTTTTTAAAATACACTGGGCTATAACAGTTGGACATGAAATTTGTCACTGTTTTTGTCGCAATAAATAAAAATGCAAAAATATTACCATAAAGGATAATACGAAAAGCCCATACAAGGNACTAAAGATAACAGAATTATGTAGATCGGTGGTGGTGGTGTAGCCAGTCTTGCGTAATTTTTTAAAATACACTGGGCTATAACAGTTGGACATGAAATTTGTCACTGTTTTTGTCGCAATAAATAAAAATGCAAAAATATTACCATAAAGGATAATACGAAAAGCCCATACAAGGTTTTAAAAGAGCAGCTTATATATATTCACTCCCTGTAAATGACATTATGCTCTAAATGACATTTGTATTTTTTTGTTTCCAGTTTCCCATTGAGAACAAACACCGAACGATACCAATCATTTATATATTATTGTGTTTGTGATACGTCGTACTAGCACGCAATACCTAGCTAAAAACGGTGCTGATATTAATAGTAAAATTGGAACAGAGAGAGAGAGAGAGAGGAAGTTTCTTACCGTGTGGAACAGAAGAAAATGTTTGCATTCAGGTAAGGGTGCAGTCTAATGTGATAACCATGTAGAAACATAAACATTGCGTGGAGGATTAAATAGGGGAACGTTCAGAGGACATGTACAAAATATCTCAGGAATATCTGCCCGCTATTTTCATTTAGCTTATTACTGTTTGCTTCTTGGGACGTATTTTATGAACGCTTTCTAAAACGCGAAAAGGAAATTACTCGCCCGAAAATTATCGTCGTTTCACGTAATCACATTTTATATCGTTGATTCCGCAATTATTCATGCTTTCTTTCTACTTTGTTTTTATATTTTCAGTAAAAATGTTAATGAATATTAGAGCTAGTTATACTGGCGACTGACTGCTACCACGGCGGAATTAACAATGTCCCCAAACAACAAACCATGACACATAGCATTCGTATTTATTCTCATAGTGGGAAAATAAGTGTATACAAAGAAGAGGGAGAGAGGTGAGGTGAAAATTTAAGATTTATGACGTTTCATTCGTTCTTCCTTTTCCCTCTAAATTATTATATTGTTTTTCTGCTTTTAGACGGGTAAACCTCTCTCTCTGGAGAGCCGAACCCACCCGTCGACGAAACTATATTCATTTCACGCATTCATAATTCCACAGTTCCGTCGTTTCGTCCTACCGCCACAAAACTGCCATAAGATCTTGGAAAAACCTTTATTCTTAATATACATATCTGCCTATGGGGTTCCAGGTTGGCGTTGGTGGCACCACCGCCACCACCGGCAACTGGAAGTTGCAATCTTTCATTTGCAATAAATTATTGGACACGGAAAGGTAAAAAAGAGAAAAATAGTCGAATGCACGTCAAGGTGTACTTTACAATATGTATGTGTTGTTTGCAATGAATAGCTGTCTTGGTTAGTATTTCAAACAAAATGTTCAATCGAATTTTATGGCTGTGTGTTTAGATAAGAAATAAAATAAGACACCTGGTCTGGTTGGGTTTACCTTGGGCATACCTCGTTTTTTAAAGCTATAAATAGATTTAACTTTCCAAAACATACTCCGCACGTGATATTCATACAAACAGGTTTTACAAGCGACAATGTAACTAAATAAATGATTTGTTGATCTGTCAGTTAAATTCTGCTGTCGTGTAGCTTTGATCGTGAATGAGCCAACATTCAAAAAATACTTTCTTACTTTTGCACTTGGAAAGCCACGCACCTGAGATACTTTAGGAGAAGAGAAGGCGGTGCAAGATAAAATGTTGTAGGCAATATAGGGATTGTTGTTTGTAATGTCAGAAGTCAAATGTCACTGTAAAAAGTGAAAAAGAATAGACGTCTATAAATTAGCAAAATATATTGCTACAGAAACCCCATTCATTTTTGGAACGAAATACAACGTACCTTAATTTTTTTTGCAATATCCACACAGCTAGTTTTATAAATAAACTTTATCTCATTTTAATCTCTTACCTTAAACGGAAACATTTAAAAATTGAAATTATTCCATGTAATGTTCAAAGAAACAAAGGGAAAAGTTCAGAAGGTCACCAAGTTATCATCATGGGAACAACATGAGTAGCTAAAGTGTATAAGACCTCACTTTAATTTCACTTAATTACTTTCCAGAGTCGCACCAACTTTTTCCAAGGTTTTGTGTAAGTATAAATGGTTTACTCTTCCTGTCCCAGATATGATGACTAAAAGTTTAGAATTCTTGATTGTTTGATATCGAGCCTTCAACTTCTTCGTAAAAATATTTTAGGGCTACATTCGGTTTTAGTTCAGAAGAACTTCGATGACTAAAAGTTTAGAATTCTTGATTGTTTGATATCGAGCCTTCAACTTCTTCGTAAAAATATTTTAGGGCTACATTCGGTTTTAGTTCAGAAGAACTTGTGACTTTGACGAAAAGAATATTACAAGTCAATTCGCATATCTTAACTTAAGAAAGTTAATTTATCGAGATACTAACTAGAAGATTATAAGACTTTTCACTTGCTCCGTCCTTGGCAAACAGTTTCCATATATACACGTTTAAGACCTAAAAGGCTTACAACTGACGTCTAAAAACATTTGTCGTCAGTCATCGCATCAGAGAAAGTGTTATTTGTTTTTGATTAGCTCAAATAAGCAAACTTAACAGATCTCAAACTTTTAAGCTTTATTTCCATCATCACCTTTGCATTTTCTGCAAACTTTTAAGCTTTATTTCCATCATCACCTTTGCATTTTCGTTCACTCAAATTCCTATTTGTATTTCTAATTTATTCTCTCCCGAGCAACCGAGAGACCTTTATCGTAAAATAAAATTTAACAGCGACAATTTCAATTGGCGGTAGTATATTCAGCCATTAAAAATATTACTTTCTTATAACAATCCATTTTAGTAGTGGTATCATTGACCGAATCTAGAATGTATGTATATTCCACAAATGTGTCTATCTACCTGTCACTGCATTTTATGCAAACTAAAAATTCTAATAACAATCGTTTTCTATTACATGGCTATTAAAATTTAAGTAGAAAAGAGACTTACTACGAAATATCTTCAGGGACCAGGGTAGAATAATAAGAACAGAAGAATAAGAAATGCTACAAGAGAAAAGTCATTGCCTGCATTTATCATTTTTTATGCATGTCTGAATCCCACACATTTTTGCGGGTTTCTTTCTTTTTTTCTTTCTCACCAGCCAGCCAGGCCCACCACGCTCCTCACTGTAAGAATCTTTCTCGCGAAACCTAAAAATAGTATGCCACGTGAAGTAATCTTACATATTACTCCTCCCAAAATATATATGTATGTACATGCTTCCATTATTCTAATGAGAGGCACGTCTTCTCCGCACACCATTATTCTCTTCTGGTGAGTAAACACTTTTCCAACTCCACCATTATTATCATCATCGTTATCACTTCATGTCTCACTACAACAAGACGAAGGACAGAGAAGAAGAAAAAAAACCTTATTTCTGTCTCCGTCTAACTGTGTTTCTGGTTTCTCTTTTTTTTGTGTCGGCCGTCGGTCATAGTTCGATGAACGTGAATAAAGGTTCATGGTAAGGAACAAAATAATGTCTCTGTACATTCTCCTAGTCTTTTCTCTTTGTCTTGTTAGTTGGTGTTGGTTTTCCCGGCGTCTACATTTGGTATACTTACAAATCAAGTAAAAGAAGGAGAAAAGTAGAGAGAAAGAGAGAGAGAGAAAGAAAGAGTAATAAAAATATGAGTTTTCTTCCCGATGAAGACACTCATTATTATTATTATTACCATTATTGTTATTGGACCACTCATAATTTTAATGGAATTCTCCCAGTCTCCTCCCTTTTCCTCCACCACCGCCACAGCCACTACTCTATTTCCAACATCATCACAAACTACTTTACTGTAATAATACGGTCCCGTGAAAAGTACACAGTATACACAGTCTGCCATTTGGTAATACCTACCTACTGTGGTGGCTAATGGCAGGTTCCCTTGTTGCAGTAGTTACCACTACTATATATTTTAGTAAGTGGATTATACGGAATGAAAGTTTGCTCAGATGGAATAGTATTTATACTAATGATGGGACAGGAATGATGGTGATGATAATGATAAAGAAGGGGATGGGAATAGAAATAGGAAAAATATATGGTGACCGGAGAGAGAGAGACATGAATAACCCTGCAATTTATTATCATGAAATGACTTGTTGGAAGCGACAACCGCTGAAGATGAACCCTGAAATAAAGAAAGGTACATATATTTATGAATATAAGCCGTTTTTATGTGCCCATCTGCGTGGCTGGTTTTACTGACTGAGAGAGAGAGCCTGCATACAAAAGCACGTGAAACTGTACAATATATTTATATCATCATCACCATAGACAGTAAGTCATTTCTGAAAGCAATTAAAAATTTCCAAGAGAATTTCAGAGAGAAAAAGGGATGCCTGCTTACAAAAGCACGTGAAACTGTACAATATATTTATATCATCATCACCATAGACAGTAAGTCATTTCTGAAAGCAATTAAAAATTTCCAAGAGAATTTCAGAGAGAGAAAAAGGGGAGCCCTATTTACATACATTTCTGCGCACTCTATCATTGCAGGAATTCTGCTATCTCTTTTTTGGACTCTGAAACCAGACGAATTGTTCTTGATGAAAAAGTACATTGGGAATGTTTTTCTTATGAGGAAAATAATTTATAGCATTTTTGGTTGAGCAAAGCCTTTTTTGCGTTGCAAATATGTAAAGGCAATGCATTATATAAACATTGTCTTAATTTTCCGTCTTGTGGTCACAAGTGTTGAGTAAGGAATCATGCACATAAAACCACAGAAATGGACGATGAACCAGGTGCCAGCTCTCTGTCCTTTACTTATTGCCCCACCACAGTTAATTCTTAGTTGCCACCAACAATGATCCTCAACAATGAACACCTGCAGACATTTCATAAAACATGAAAGTTGGGAGAGGACAAGCAGAGAATAGAAAGTCAATGCATATCATCCTAACGATAATGTCCTGCTTTATGACATAAAATATATTTGACTTGACATTAGAGAATTTTAGGGAGCTAAAGTCACCTGAACATTACCACTGTCACCATCTGGTTAAAAGGTGAATGTGTGGGTTGGGTAGGTTACTTGATGAGAAGAGCATAAGTTGTAAATGTAGGAAATTTCTTTTTTTAAACTTGCAAATTCAGTCTTCTCTCAGGAAAAGGAAAATCCATTTAAAATGTCAAGCATATTAAGAGTACACAATTTGTTTAACGTGATCATGGAAACGATGTTGGAAATAAGGCACGTGGCTCCTTCATGCAATCAAGTTGGGTTAAAAACAGAGAAATTCCAGTTTCCCAAGTGATGATTAGCTTAATACTTGTACCTGATGCTGCTAAAGCTAGAGGCTCCTGCCATTTGGCGCTGACTTTTGCCAGTAAATTTTATAAAATTTATGACAAAGTCAATTGCTCCGGCAGGAGCACCAACGAGTGAAGATGTCAGCGAGAAAATGAAATGATTGCATTCACGTGCGCCACAGCATTTCAAGAGAGAACCCAACCGAAAATCCAATTTCTTTAAGAAGCCAAGGCGCACTGGGAAAAATGGGTGATCTGATCGTATGGTAAATTAAATGAGTAAGTCTATTATTTCCTTATTATTACAGCAGGAGTAAGTAACAACATTAACAAAGAAAAGTGAACGAAATGAAAGGAAGGTTACGCAATCCATAATGGGCAACAAAGTGGAGATATTAACAAACACACTGAGAGAAAGAGAGACACTAGGAATCTGGCAAATTATTATCGCGATCAATTTCCAGCAACAGCGACGAAAAAATGGAATGAAGTGTTTCCGTGACCAATTCAAGTTTCTGAACACGTTTCACTAGATGTTCCTAAGAAAACAGTTGCCACGCTGACAAAAACTCTAGTTATCGTCATCACCATCAACTTTTCTACCAAAATTCCTTGTCTGGCCAATAATAATACAAAAAGTGTGGTACTCAACAGCGAAGAACGACGTGACCCTCGTGAAGACGCTTTTTTGAGATAGCACATGACTTTCCTTACAGGACACTTATGGGTAAGTATGCAGAGACATACATACATATTTTTTTTTTCATTTCATGTAGTATGGTTTACGTGAAACCTTTTCCCTAACAGCAGCAGTTAGTGGCAGAGTGAAATAACAGGAAAAATGGGAAAAGTGGCAAGTGCAGAAGTTGGCTAAAGAAACTATTAATCGTGGAGTGCCGAAAATTCCACCTCATAATTCATTTACACGCTGACCAAACTGAATTTAATGGACTGCGAACTTCCTCCACTACCACTACCAACATAAGACCGCCACACCATACCTTTGACTATGTAACACATTTCACACTTACATGTCTTGAGTCTTCTTCACGCAGCGTGAATACTACTACCTACCTTTGCATGCCTATATAGCTTCCCGAAAACATTTTATTTCTTGCGTTCCTTGCACATGGTCATAAACCAAATGGCCCTGCTCTGCATCCTAAAGTCATTTTCTTTATGCTTTTAGAAATAAAAGTTCCTACTTTCTCTCTTGGGACAGGAAAAACTGCATCCCACCCTTCATCAAATTTTGTCTTGATGGCGTATTTGAGTTTTTGCTTGCACCGTTTTGTGCAATGAAATTGCCATATAGATAGACCTTACTTTCTCCTTTCTGTCGTAATATTTGAATAACAGCGGGTGTGTTTAGAATTACAAAAATATAAGGATAATTTATTAAAATAGTAATTTCCAACTTTTTATAAAATAACGACATTTCCAGTATCCTGTTACTAGAGTTCCAAAAGTAAAACATTGGTGTATGGCTTACTACGATATACCAAAATGATTCTTCACTTTAGTTAATGCGAGGTTATATAGGCTGGTTAGCATAAAAACTTTAGCTTAAAAATTGGATTGTTGTACAACCATCAAAGACTAAAAATATGGTAAATCTAACGATAAATATTTATCAACAATATTCAGCATTTAGAATGCAAACATACTTATTCATTATATGAACAGTGTTTACTGCTGTGTAACCCACTACCGATGTCGATTTAGTGATTATGATAATTAATTTCCCACATGCACTCCATTTCGCTATTTAGAGAATTTTTAATATGTTCTTTAGTAAAAGCACTCAATATTCCCACACTGGAGCTTCTAAATGACACTCAAGGTGGGTGGAAAGTGTACTTTGTCAATTAGCATCTGTAAACAAAATATCGCTTTAAGCCTTAAGCAATGTCATTTTCGTTGTGTCTAATTATGTTTGCTACTGGATATGTGTGTTCAGTGTAGGTGGATGGTGTAGGCGTGGGTTAATCTTGTTTAGAATTTTACAAGCCACGCAATAATTGTTCACAGTCCAAATATGAGCGTGGATGACGAATTTTTCAGAAAACAAATGAAATTCTCGCCGAACATAGACAACGAAACCTCGTATACATACATGTTATGTGTGTATAAATGTTTGCTATGTTGAGCCACAATGTATTAAAATCACAACAGACATTTAAAAATGTTTTATAGGGCTTGACCTTTTTGAGCCCTAATTGAATTTTATTTTGTCTAAAGTCTAAAGGTACATAATTTCTCCACTGCAGCTAGACATCCATTTCATCTGATGAGATTTTCTTTTCATGTGAGTTGTACAAACAAAAAGTGAAAGTGATCTTTTTCCGCAATATGAACCGCCCACTTGTTATTTTCCAGTCTACCATTTTATCAACCTTTGTACTTTCTTCTACAAGTTGACACTTTGGCTCCTCTTCCAACTGAATAAGTAAACTGCAATTAATGTGATACACAGTTGAATTAATACTGCGAATATTCCTTGAGTATGGCAATTTTATCCTCACCTTTTCTGGGTCGGGTTACTTCACGGCAAGAGTTATAGGTCATTTAATGCATTTATGAATTGTTGATTTGTGCTTGCGAAATTGCAAAAAGATTGGATTTTATATTGGTTAATATAGATTAGGAAGTAGCTCAGAGTCTGGACTCCAGACAAGTTTAATTGGCTCGAGTAACAGTAAACGTATATTCTTGCATAATCCTTTGTATAAATTTTTATGTAAAGTTTACATCGTGATTAAGATACGTATAGTTACGATTCTGATACGTGTGCTGTACATCATAATTAGTTTTACCTATCAAGGTGGAATCAAAAAATGACTTTTGTTGGTATAACTACTTTGTATAACGAAATCAATCATGAAACCTACCTTCAATTTTTTTCAGAATTTGTAAGCTTTCAATCCTCACAATTTATAAGTTCACCCAGATTACGGTAAAATGCTCCATAAACGATAAATTGGGTTACATTGAAATTTTTGAGCGAAATGAACCTGGAACTATTTAGCGAGTATCCGCAAATCCATAAAAATGCTTCAACAGTTGCGTACGTTAAAGTAAAGTTTGAAGAAAAATGCGTTTACGTTCATTGGAAAATAATAGAGATGAAAGCATCTTAAATCCTGCTGCCCAAGTGGGGATTATTAATTACTATTGGATTGAACATTTTAAATTGGCATTCTTTATCTTCGCTCTCTCTCTTTCTATTGCATTTTCCATTATAGTATTTTTAGCACTTGTGTCTTTTCGAGAATAGAAATGGAAAAAAGAAAAATCAAGATTCAAAATCTAATTTGGAAAGTAGAAACAAACTTAGATGGAATTGGAGCGCGAATGGAGAATTTGAGAAGAGAAAGCTTAAAGGCGGAAGAGAAGTTAAATATACTATTAGACAGCTGTGTAATGTATAAAAATACTATAAGATGCATATATATAGTTTCAGAGAACTAAAACAAGAACGAATGTTGCCATTTTTCCTGTTGAATCATAACCAGATGAAGATGCCTAAATCACTAAATCAGTGAAGTATGCTGTTGGACTGTGCGTACGATCGCAAAACCTTTTACCCCCTTCAAACAAAAAGAAAAAAAGTTTGCTGAACAAAAGGAAGTTCTATAACAAGCAGCATGTGTCTTGATACTTTTTTTTATCCGACCAATTCACTGAAATACAAATGAAAAAATCGTAGTAAGGAATAAACGTAGAATGAGCAAGCGAATCTTTTCTCATATATTTAAACATCAAAGCGCACATCAAGATATGGTTTCCACTTCCCCTACAATTCAATTTAAAAAATTGAACTTTTAGTTTGGAGCCTCCAAAATATC
>JAHZMV010002241.1:0-17296 GCA_027743765.1 Coecobrya sp. COE2 | reverse complement strand
GATGGAACTGACAGTGGTGACGGTGGGAGCCCCCCATTTTTGGAGGTGGAAGTTCATTCATTGGATGGAGACTTGAAATCGACTGGCGTGGTTGCTCCAAGTAAGTTTAGGCATATGAACAGTTATGAATTCATAATTTCAATAATGGATATCACTGTGAACTGTTATATTTATAAATTATTTTATTTTAATTATTTTAGAATCGGTTCTTCGTTTTGATACTGCCAACCAGACTAAGCAGATTTGTCCAGAACTTCTCCTGTGGAAAGAGAAATACAACAACTCTGCGAAAACTCTTTGTCCTAACTGCGGAGTCATCGCTTCCAACTGCATGTGTGGATACTATGGGTTTGGGAATACCTGGTCCATCTCGAAACTAAATTCAAAGGCAGGGCATGGTTCTGAACCTGTTTCGGAAAAACTCCACTCCTTGCCTGATCTACTTTTGCGTGGAATTATTGTGACGCCAATCCAATTCAACATTTCTACCAACCCCAACAACAATCATTACCCAGGATCCTTATCCAATTCCATGTCTCAACTTAACATTACGCCACTTCGGAGTCCTGAAGGGAAAGAATCCGTGTTTGGAGACTTTGGACATTTTTATTCCACGGTGGAGGATAACTACACGGATTTGAAGCTGGAGAGTCGAGACGGGATGATCTTGAACACTCACAAGTTTGTGGTTGCCAGCAGAAGCTCAATGTTCCATGCAATCATTGAGAAGGAATCTAAGCAAAATACTTTCAATGGAGTCATCAAGATAGATGATGTGGATGCAAAACCGCTAATGGTCATTTTGCACTGGATGTACAATGGAATGCTAAAGGAGAATTGTCACAAGTTTGTCGAGGATTTGATCCACGCTGCGAAAGCGTATGGGCTGGAGAAGCTGCTAAATATTTTGGACAAGAAGCTTATCAAGATGTGCAATGCTGATAACATGTTGGCATTGTTCCAGGTGGCGAAAGAGGTTGGAATGGAAACTGCTGCATTACAGATCGCTGCCTTTATTAAAGGGTAACCCACATTGCTTTGTCATAATGAAAAAAATAACGGTGATTATGATGACGCTTTTAATAATGCAATAATTGTTTTGTTCCATTTGCAGGAATTTGTAATGGTGTGGAGCAGGAAGGAGGAGCAAGTTAGTGATTCTCATCAAGTCTTCCAGGGACTCATGCAACAAACATGAAATGTGATGCAGTACAACATTATTCATTTCCATTATCTTTAATTAATTACTTTTGTTTCTCATGATGGCATATGTATAATTATAATTATTGTAAATACAATTTAAATATTCTTACATTTACAATATTAGCAATATTCTTTGATAATTAAGGCAAATATTATTATTTTGTACTGTTGAAACCCTATTTTTATGAATATTTTTTGGAATGTTACCTTCTGCTGCTGTTGTTATTTATTAGGATTAAATTAATTAAAGTATTACAATAATTATTAAATGTCACGGTTTGAAAATTTTCCCCAATATCTGCTCATAATAAATGATTTTATAACATGATTAGCCATTACCCATTACAGCGGAAGGGATAACCATTTGAAATAAATGTACAAAAAATGGTACAGCTTCACCAAATAAACTTAATAATTTTGTACATAATTTTACAAAATTGAAATGATTAATTCTAATATACATAGTTCATTGGATCCAAACGCCACACAAAATTCCACAGCGACAAAGGTCGGTAAATACAAAGGTAAAAACGACACGGGACATGAAAAGAATAAAATTAAGTGTCTAACTTAAGCTTCTTAAGGCTCGAAACTACGGTGACGGTTTTGAAAGTGTCACAGAGTCTATTGAAATACTGGTGTTAACATTAAAAATACTTACTGGCTTAATATGAAATAATGTATTTAAATCCAATTTTTTCATGAATCATGTCACGGGATATGAAATATTCTTTGTTCATCGCAATTTTGTTTACGCATCAAGCGTGTTATGAACAAAGGACTTAGCGAGCGGCCACCGCCGACCGACTAAACAAAGCAACAAGTCAGATGGTTTTGTTTTTATTTTGGATTTTGCCAAACGCAACAAGTGCAAGCGCAAGTACTCCGTCAGGCCCTCAGGTCCTCTTTACCGATCTCATTATACTGGTATCAGTCAGTAATTTAGTTATCCGAGTAGTTAAACTATTAACGTTTCCTTGGTTGTCCCTTGTCCACCTTGATTACTATTTAGGTTATAATCACATACACCTCACTTATAGTGTTAGTATTTAATTGTGTTTCCATCGTCATTTGATCTTTGACATCTTTCGATATTGTGTTGAATAGGTCGTGTGATAATTATGAGTAACTCAAGCAAAAAGATGTCATTTAGAAACTGCAGCATTTTGACTTCCAAGGTAAATGGAACAAATTCACTTGTCATAGAATGTATAAAGTTAAGTTGTTTATAGGTAAACAATAATTTTTTTTAACTAATTGTGTAGGTGGACAGGGCACTGCATCCGGTCAAAACGATTTGGAGGTTGGAGGGATTGAATGATCCGAACACCAGGGATCTACTCCAGAATGAAGCCAAGGCCGAGGTCAAGGTGGAACTGGGTGGAGGACGCGCATGTGGTCTGGAGTTTCGATTGGGAAACTTTTCCAAATCAGATAAAATGGGAACGACGGCGACTTATCATTACTTATCAATGGAGGCCATTCTGAAAGACATTGGAACAACTGGTGGTGATGGTGGGAGTCGTCCTCCATTTTTGGAGGTGGAAGTATATTCTCTGGATGAAGACTTAAAATCGACTGGTGTGGTTGCTCCAAGTAAGTTTAGTCATATGAACTGTAATGAATTAATAATTTCAACAACAATAATGGATGTAACTGTGAACTGTAATATTTCTAAATAATTTTATTTTAATTATTACTTTAGGATCGGTTATTCGTTTTGATACTACCAACCAGACTAAACAGATTTGTCCAGAGCTTATCCTGTGGAAAGAGAAATACAGCAATGCTAATAATACTGCATGTTATAACTGCGGCGTCATTGTTTCCAACTGCATGTGTGGATATGGGCGAGTAGGATTTGGATCTTCAAAATCAAGACGTCCTGAACCAATTTCTAAAAAACTCCACACTTTGCCTGACCTTATGTTGTATGGAATTATTGTGACGCCAATCCAATGCAGTAGTTCCAATAACCCCAACAATAATTATCCAGCATCCTTATCCAATTCCATGTCTCAACTCAACATTACGCCACTTGAAAGTGATAAAGCGAAAGGATCCGTGCTTGGAGACTTTGGACATTTTTATTCCACGATGGAGGATAACTACTCGGATTTGAAACTGGAGAGTCGAGATGGGGCTATTTTGAACACTCACAAGTTTGTCGTGGCCAGCAGAAGCTCAGTGTTCCATGCAATCATTGAGAAGGAATCTAAACAAAATGCTTTCAATGGAGTCATCAAAATAGCGGATGTGGATGCAAAACCGTTAATGGCCATTTTGCACTGGATGTACACTGGAATGCTGAAGGATGATTGTCACAAGTTTATGAAGGATTTGATTTTCGCTTCAAAGACGTATGGGCTAGAGGAACTGCTGAAAATTTTGGACAAGGAGATTATCAAGATCTGCAATGCTGATAACATGCTGGAGTTGTTCCAGGTTGCCAAAGAGATTGGAATGGAAACTGCTGTGGTGCAGATCGCTGCCTTTATTAAAGGGTAAGGTTAAATAATTTAAAAGTCGTATTAACTTCTAATGAGAAATAACGCTTGACGGTGGTTATGATGACGCTTTAAGTGATAATCTAATTGTGTTTTTCCTGTACAGAAACTTGTAATGATGGAGATTAGGTGGATCAAGTTAATGATTCTCACCAAGTCTTCCGGCAACGCGTGCTACAAAAATGAAATCTGATGCAGTACAACTCAAATCATTTGAAAATAGTTTTCATTGATTAAATGTATTTTTCTTGATTTCATGTATACCTTTATAATTAAACTGTAAATAAGAATCAAATATGCAAACTTACTGTTACAATAAACGTAATATTCTTTGATAATTAAGGCAGTTATTTGTATTTTGTATTGTTCTTTTCAAAACAGAATTTTCCTGAGTGTTCTTTTGAAATGTTACGTTATAGAGTTATTAAGTTTAAAGTTAATATTAAAGTAATTAATGAATTTTACTATTGGAAAAGAAACATTGTCAATCAAATCTACTTGTAAGAATTCATTCGATTAATTGATGAATTATAATGTTATAACATGAGCGCATTTCCGTAACATTATGATAAGGAATAGCCATTTGAAATAAATGTACAAGTTACAATTTCCCCAACACGCTGAATAGTTTTTACATAGTTTTACAAAATTGAAATAGGGTCCTCAGGGGAAGCGATTGGTAATTAATGAGTATTTTATTAATTATAAGCGAACGCCACACACAATTCCACAGCAGCTTCCGGATTTTTCTGAAACATTTCCAGGAATGATTGCTGCTCCTTTAGCGTGGAACGGTTTCTAGAAAAATACCAAGATCATGCAGCATATAATCACAGTGTAATTAAACATATTCCAAATCCTCATTAACTCCATTTTATGTTAAATAACTAACTTCTTCAAAACCTGAACTGATTTGGATTTCAGTGCATCCCCAGAGGGAATATTACGAGAGAATTGGAACAATTCCACGGCCACATCAATGGAGTACCATTCCACAGGCTTAGACAAGAGTAGCCCCGTCATTGCAGTTTCCAAGTCTGGAATGACATCGTACTTGTGAGCAGCGACCAAAAGCTCAAAAGCGATCTTGCAGCTCTTCTCAGGCTCCTCTGTACTCGCATAGTAAACGTACTTGAGTAAAATGCCCGAACGCCTCCTTCCGTCATGTCTGCCATATCCTTAGAGGATAGAGGAGAAACCGGCACATTTTGGCGTGACTGTTTTTAAAAATCAACAGTGTACCATTGTAACCATATGAATTTTGACCTGCTCAAAACAGTCAAATCATGATAATGACCAAGCTTGATTTGATGACATGACCTGTCATTTCGAACAGAGCAGATGATGATACTAAAACTTTGAAGTCATTTTTAGCAACTTTACCTAGTCATGAAAATAATTTCCCATTATTCTCAATAATAACGATCATCCTACAATACCCAAATAATTATTAGTTTTGTAATTATGCCAAGAGCCTGCGTAGTTATCCAGTGTTCAAGGGAAGTAGGAGCAAATGTTGCCCTACACAAGTAAGACAGTAATTTTACTATATTGAAATAAGACAATACCTTCAAACATTCTGTTACCATAAATTGGCTTTTGGTTAAGGGTTCCAGAGAATGATCCTACGGAGAGACAAAAGTGGATTGATTTTATAGGCACTGCTAATCATGGTTTTTCATGGAAGGAAACAAAACACATGTATGTTTGCTCGAAAGAGAATGTCGTTTCCCACCTTGGTTTATGGAAAAGTTGTCTATGAATACGTGGTACACTAGCATTATAACATTGATATTTATGCACGAACCGTATCCTTATCTTTGATGTACTTACCATCGTGAGTGAAATGCTATTCTGTTGATAGAATGAAGTTGAGATTGACGTGAGCAGTCTGATAGGAGAATGTTGCTGCACAGATAAGCTGGAGGAGCGGGATAATCTCATCAAATCGCTTCAAGAGAAATTAAAAGCTAAAGAGGCTGAAATATCGGAACTAAAAGAAAAACTTTCATCAGCAAAAAATGATGTCAGAGTATTGAAGCAAAAGCTTCGCCGGAGAGATCAACATGATCAACAGGATGATCAACCTACCCCTGAGAAAAATCCAGAAGAAAATTGCATGAAAATTATCATCTTTGAATTGCTTACTCGCTTCGAGGGACCGCATATTCGATTTTCTGATACAGTAAAAGAATTCGCCTTTCAGCTTCACTATTACTCGCCTCGGGCTTATGCATACGTCAGAGAAGTCTTCCACAGAACGTTACCCCATCCACGGAGTTTTCTAACATGGACTTCGCATATAAACACGGAGCCTGGATTTTTACAATGTTCTCTAGAATACCTCAAGAAACGAAATGAAAATGAAAAGATATTTTACGCCTTGTCATTCGATGAAATTCACATAAGGAAGCAAATTGTGTATCATAACCACTACTTCAAAGGTTATATAAACTACGGTGGAATTCAAAAGGAACCAGAAGGGGACAGAGAAGCTACAGCAGCGTTATTTGTAATGGCTACTGAAATTAATGGGCATTTGAAATTGCCCATCGCGTACTTTTTAACTAATGGACTTCCAACAAATCTTATGACCACTATAGTAAAGGAATCTATACTGAGGATGAACAATATGCACGCTGAAGTCTTAACACTTACATTTGATGGACTCAAGAGTAACTTCAAATCAGTCACTGCTTTAGGTGCAAATTTCGACGTAAGTAGCGATTCATTTTGTCCATTTATCAATCATCCAGTTCCAAGCTGTACCCAAAGGATTTTTGCTTTCCCGGACCCTTCGCATATGGTGAAATTACTACGGAACGTGTTTCATCAGTTTAAACAAATCATCGATAAAGACGGACGAGTAAGTTCTGTTATGTATACTATATATGCATACATTTCATCATCAAATTGCTAGTTTAACTGAGGAATCATTGAATAGGTAATACATTGGAACTACATCGACGCACTGCATGAAGTTCAATTGTCGGAAGGGCTTAGAGCTGCTAACAAGCTAACCTCCAGGCATGTTAATTTCCAAAATCAGAAGATGAAGACCAAGTTATGTACTCAATTATTCAGTAACTCATTGTCCGTCGCTATTGGGGTATGTCGAGAACTTGGACTAGACGGCTTTAATAAATCAAAAGCAACTGAAGAATTTCTCGCAATCCTGGATAGGTATAATTATGATTAGACAACATCAATTCCCTGTTATTATACTCGCTATTTTCTGCAAGTTTTTAGTGTTGAATATTAAATATACTCAGGCTATTTGACTGTTTAAACGCGAGATCATATGGAAATGGATATAAGGCACCGCTTAGGAACTCACAACGTGAATTTTGGTGCAAGTTTTTAGTTTTGAATATTAAATATACTCAGGCTATTTGACTGTTTAAACGCGAGATCATATGGAAATGGATATAAGGCACCGCTTAGGAACTCACAACGTGAATTTTGGAGACCATTTCTGCAAACATGCATTCCTTACTTGAAGGGATTAAAAATATTAGTTGGACCTAAGTATGTACCTCTTTATGAAACCACCAGAGGAACTCCAATCACTGGATTAATCGTTTGTATCAGTAGCGTCCTGGATATTATGGATGTGCCAGAGATTACTGAGAAGATTATGTATGTAAACTGTATGCAAACAAAATGTACATGAAAGTAAAACAATAGTAATTACTCAACATTGCTAATTAGCTTATTCTGTACTTTTTATACAGTGCTCTATCAACATACAGATTATCGCATGGATATGTTAGAGTTATTTTTTAGTGCTGTAAGATCACGATTTGGATTCAATAATAATCCAAATTGCATTCAACTGCAGTTCGCCTTGAAAGGCTTATTATGCATGAAAATGGAAGAGAAGTTTAATGGAAACTGCAATGAATTGGAACATGTCCCGTGCAAGATTTCTTCATTGGGCAGTTTGAATGCAGCGATGAATGAAGATGATGAACGAGAAGTTGACGATGAGGAAATCGAGGCTGATGACGAAGACTTCACAATTTTACCGCAAATCTCCGATTTTGCTTTAAACATTGTGTTTTACATAGCTGGAGCTGTTTCCAGAAAGCTCTGTTCAAAGCTTAAGTGTTCCAGTTGCATATTGAAACTTTTCCCAACTGATGAAGAACTTTCTTCACTCTCTGCGTACACTACGTTATTCGAAATGAAGGACAACGGCGGACTATTTTTGTCATCGTTAGCCATTTTTGATTTATGCAAATTAGTCGAGTAAGTCATTCGCCATCAACAATCCAATGGGTTGAAGTTTCTTGCAAGAGACTCTGTCGTTTCTGCTGTATTACTCGAGTCGGAAAAGCAATCATTTCGTGTTCGTTTGAAATGCAAGAGCAGTGAAGATCATTTCTCAGAATTTCTAAAGCTGATAGCTCAATATTATATAACTACGCGCTTGCATCATATTGCAAAAGAAACTACACTGAAACTTAATCCGACAAGTAACAGGAACGTTTGCACAAAGACAGTAATTTTTTCTGGAAACTGAGATGGATGTCATCATTATTTTAACTTGTTCTGGTTTTCGCTATTAATAATAAGCATTATTATGTAACCGTGTTATCCCCCGTTTTTCATTAAAATATTTAAAATTTGTATTTATGCGTGTTTATGAAATAAAAGTTTACGAAAAAGCTATGGATGAATCTATAATGAACCCAGTTACATGTAAAAGTTGGATGTGTAGTCACTGATAAAGCTAGTTTTGTGCTCTGGCAAGCATAATTTTCGTCGTTATGTTACAATGGTACACTTTGAAATTATGTGACCTGTCACAGAGGCTAAACTGGCAGATCCAAGTTTCTTCCATTCTAGTTATATTATATATTCTAAGCAAATATATATCATGTGAAACTTCAAGATTCGCTCTTATTTAAAATTATAAAAATGCTTTCTTTGATTATTTAATTAACCACTTGTTAGAAGTTGTTCGAGAGTGATTTCTCAAAAACAAAACAACAGAAAATGTATTGACTTTAACGGCATTAATAAAAGTATATTCAAATCAGCGTACTGAATTGATAGTTGAGTTAAATTGTAAATTCAAAACGCCACACCGGGTAAATCTGATAGATTCTGCTATAATATCACTCACAGGTAACTAGTAATTACAGACTCTTCGTGTTTTATAGGAATGGTTAACAAAATTGATGTTAGAATTATACTTCATAACGCTTAAAATTTCTTCACAGCAGTTAATTTAATACGTAAAATGTTTGTTCGTTGTAGATAAAATGTTTCCTATTGCAGAGTAATCAATGGGTGCGTTCATTCATAATGTAGTAATCATTCATGAGCCTCTTAGTATATGAAATGATCCATATTTCACGGTAAGTCCTACTTTAGCGTAGGTTATTGTTTAAATTATTGTCCTAATATTAAACATGCTGAATAAAAAGAACCATAATAATAATAATAATAGTCACACAAACTATGTAGTTTATTGCAACACATTTTTGTTGAACTTCTGGGTTGTCTTATATTCAGAAGGAATAATTCTTTGTAAATTTTAGATACATCCTTTCCATCGAAATTAATTAAAGGTATTGATACACCTGAATCGAAAAAATACCATTTCCATTCATTCTTTAATAATGAAAACATGAACTAACTAACTCACAGTTCAACAAGATTGCATGTAGCGGACTGTAATTTCTCAGTAATTTCAAGCACTAGCTAATGATCAATTCATCACGTTTTCATATATTTAATGTCGAACTGGATATTGTTTAATATTTCTCGCCACCGTTGGATTTATGCCTAGTTAGGAATATCTTGATATCAGAAAAGTTTTACATTAGCGGTTTTAAGCCAAATTAGCATAAAGTCAGGCGTTTTAAAGTATAATTTTACAAATGCTGGTTAATTGTTTTGTTAAAGATCAACTGATATGAAGAGTTTACTATACTTAATTATCAGTTAAAAATTAGCTGATTAATTTGTATTTCAATTAAGGTTACCAATTGGCTCATTTAATTGGAAAATTAAATCGTATTATCTCATTACTAATTTTGTTAGGTACAACATTTAATTTCTAAAATCACAGATTAATTGTGTTTGATAAATTTACAATTAAAGTATTTTTTGTGTAGTAAGTTAAGGTGATGTGAAATGCACAACTTTATAACAATTAATCTAAAAATAAAATCTCTTCTTTAACATTAAAACTGGTTTACAGTTCTCAGTATAAATTATAAACTTAGGAAACGGCAGTTAAATTAATTACTTAAATTAGCAGTTTTACTGCTCAATGAATTATCACAGAACTAATCGCAGTTCTAATGAATAAAAAAAGTTGTCTTCAATTTATTTAAATCAATTGGCATCACTAAATGCTCAAAATATATTGGTCTGAGAAAAATACTCAGAAAAATATTCGAGGAGTAAATGTCCATTGATTTTCTCGAAAGCAAATAAATATCTAGACGTTTGTGATAGGCATGGAAATTTTGTAAACAAATTTCAAAATGTTAGAATAAACTATATAACCAGCTGAAAATATTGATAGAAATTCATAACCAATCTAATAACTTTGGCTACTCAAGTAGAAATTGCAATTATTCCACAAGGAGTTGTTGCATCTGTTTCAGTAAATACTAGAAATGAATCAAAATTCTGGTAAAGGCCTAGAAATGATATTCCCTGCATTGCATAAATTAATTATTTATTAACATTTTGGGATAAGCATACGAGTTGTGACCTTACTGCTCCTTCCTAGAACTTCTCCAGCTCGATACATTTTACACCAAAAATAAATGTCCGTCCTTCTAGAATAAAAAATCGGCAAAATCCTAGTTTAAAAAATTTGTACAAAACTCATAACTTACTAAAAGTAGAAGAGATTTCTTTGTTGAATTGAGAACGTTGTCGGCTGCTCTGCAAAAAATATTACCAATAAAATTTCAAAATTAAATTATTAATCGAACAAGAAGCAACCTGCCTGTAGTTCATACACAACATGGTGGTGCCGTGGTGCGTATATAAAGAATGCATTTCTCATGTATATTAATTAGACACTAAAATATATTAATACCTATAATTTCATTCGAATTGCGTTCAGCTATTTAGTACACGTTGAATTTAATTATGGAAATTTTTAAATTCATAATAAGTAAATAATAACTTTCGTTTGGTCATCATAAGTTAAAAGTTTAGTGAAAATTCACTGGAGAAAATCTTCTAAAAATAATAAGTTAAAATCAAAGCTTAAAATCATGACAGAGGTGTCTCTATTCACTACGAAGAAAGTTGTTCAACATTACCCTTGATGATCTATAGAACATTATCGTGCTGAGGAATTTTATTTAGGCACACCGTTTGCAGGATTATTTTCCCAGTACATCTTCAGATTAATTAATATTGTCAATGTAAATTGATTGCTAATCAATTAAATAAATTATTATCGCTGGAAAATATAACGTGTTATTTCAATTAACGATTTTCTCAAATTGATCAGCGAGGAGATTTGGGTCTTTATTTTGTCAGTCATAGACGTCCAATGCAGAAATAATATATAAATTGTTGATATTCATGGAAAAAGGTGTTACTCTACCAGATGCGTGTGATTTTTCAGATTTTAGTGGAAAAGTTTTGAATAATTTTACAGAATAATAACGTCTTTATTTACACAAAATGTGTTGAGAATAACAAATTTACTAATTGAAAATTTTCTTTAGCTAAAGTGAAAGCTTCGTGGAAATGGATGTTATTAAATTGTGGGTGGAATGTTAGAATATTAAGCACTTCAGCTGAAATTATTATCGAGGAACGATCATCTTTCATGCGTTTCATGAATAATATGGTGATACGTATTGTGTAAAATATTTCTAATTTTTATAACATATTTTCCCAAATAATTCGATTATTCTTGCCAAAGGCCCAAACTAATTTAAGTATTTATTTCTCGGTATACGTAGTCTGTAACATCAGAGATGCTACAGAGAAAGAAGTTTAAATAATATTAATTTTTGGTAGGTTTTACAAGTTTTAGTAGCACAATTAATAACTCCATCTATAATACATATTTGAAGTACTTTTACCTAAACACTGAATGATACATGACAACGACAAAATGGCGGCTTTTAACTTGTACATTCTTAAAGTTTAAGTGGATTATACATTATAAAATGATGATATTCTTACAATTTGGTAATATTTTACAATGCATAAATCATATTTAAGTATTCTCAAATTCCTAATTTTTACATTTTGCCTTTAAAATTAAAACCTGTAATTGTCAAATAAAAATTATTCCTGTATTTTTACAACCTTTCGATAGTAGCAATATTTTACTTTCACCGAAGCAAAAGTTATTGTTAATTATTAGATGGCTTCAGCCACCTGCCAATTCTTTACTACTGGCAGCATAATATTTATGGCCTGAACGGGCGAGTAATATTGTTTAACACATTAAGCAATGTTTTCGATAGGGTGATGAATTTTACTAGAAACGTTCCTATGAAGCATTTACTCTTGAACGTTTAATAATTAATTCACGGTAAATTTGAAAATTGCAAAAATTTGTCAGTTATTAACTTTAGTACACACTCTAAGACATGGTGTCATCAACGTATAAAATCTATGTAGTTATATAATTCCATCAAACAAAACTACAAAATTACTACCTACAATACAATCTCAATGTACAATTTCCGGTCAGACTAATTGTCGGGTGGATCCTGGTTTCAAAATTTTCTACCAAGCTGCAAAAAACAGAATTACGGCCTATATTTTTGCACACATTGCACATTAATTTGATATTTCCGTGATGAAAAACATGACAATATACTAGACACATTATAGACTATTTTGGAACTATATTCTTATTTTCTGTACAAGCCGGAGATGAATTTGAAATTTTTTAGTAATGAGGTTTTATAGAAACAAGAGTTAGCCAATATTCGTAATTATTACTGGTATTCTATCAAAACGTCAAGATTTCCGTCCAGGTAGTTAATTTTGTATTTGTGACAGAAATATTGAAACTTTATAATGGACCCTGAATCTTGAGCTTCAAATTTTTTGCTGATTACGTGGCTACAGATACGTAGTGTGGTCTATTAAATAAAATCTTCAACTTTTTTTTTAATAAACGCTCTAGGACGTCGATAAAATTCAGAAAATAATACTCCCACAACATTTGTAATTAATTTGAATTGTTGCCCTCCAATTTCAAACATTTTTTAGCATTAACTTTGACAATTGAAAATTTTTCCAAATTCGTCTAAAGTTTACAAACTGTTTTCCGATTTTGGTTATTAGAAATCTCATTCTGTTTAAATTGATCTAATGTATAATTTAATTATTAGGATGCTCTGAGAACACTGCTCTTCAATTTAATTACATATGTCCAGAGTCAGTACTATATAAATAATCTACCTGTATTTCTTTTAAATCACATATCCATGCAGAAATTTCAAAACGGTGTCAGCCTAAAGAGACATTTTGTTACATTTCTTGTCTGTTCTTGTTCTTCAGTTCTAGTTTTGTTATTTTATACCTCAATTTAAAAAAAACAATTAAGCGATTTATCTTAAACTGGTCCGTAATTCCTATTTTTTCTTTAAAGTCGTCTCTCTCTTTTCCTTAATTAGAATTATATTTGATTTTAGTTCTAATCTGAGCACATTTTTCCAGAAATGTTATGATCGCATTGATATTCTATTATGAAGGTATTTCTCTGGTTCCTATATCCAAGAATTAAATTTTAGAAAGGCTGGCACACTTTTATGGAGGCTGAGATTTGTGTAATTAAGAAATGTTTAAAAATTAATATCTCATACTCCAAGACGTCAATATATTAAATACTTGCAGTTTACGATACTAACTTTGATAGGCGCTCTTAACTGTACTACACAGTGCATTAGACTATCAATGTGTCTTAGCTCCAACTTATAAGTGTTTTGACTCACCAATTTAACATTTAAACAATTCCATTGCAGCTTCTTTTGTAGCAACAGCATTGAGTGGCTTGCTTATTTTGTATAACCTCTGGCTTAGCCATCTGAACTGAAATATAATTGTATGGCATATTTTAACAGCAAAGGATAGAACACATATTGTCTCTCCATACAGTAATTATAATAGGTTGGCGCATATACAAAGTCTATTCATTAGGAAGTTCCCACCAGTTCCAAAATATATCTGTTGCGAGTGCTCTCTCAAGAACTGGACTGAGGTTTTACCAAAAATTCAGTTAGTTTGTACTGTGCCCTGCGTAATTTTTGAAGATTCGCATCAAAAATGGAAGGCTTGACATATTGTCACAAGTTTTGGGGGAAATTGAGCATTTTACACCAAAACGTTGGAAATTTAATGGTGAGAGTTCTCCCAAACATCACCCCAGACGTGATTCTGAATCCATGAAAAATGTGAATATTATTAATAAAAATATACAGACCAGTTACTCAATTTTAGTTCACAACCTTAAATAGAAATGCCAAACGCGGACCTAGTGTAACGACGTTCCATTAAACAGAAAAAACTACGACACAACGGCGCGTAACTCGCACATACTTTTAAGAGTGGACATTATAAGCGGGTAACTGGTTTTATTTTCTTGCATGTTGATTTGTAATTTATTTGCCAATTAGACTTCCTTCAGAGATAATTCCTTGTGTGACGAGTACAAACCTTAAACCATTCCTTAAATCTTTCTTTCTCAAATCAATATTTTTAATCAGAATTTTCGTGTGCAAAATCCACAGAAAATTTCTTCAAGAAACTCAATATCATTCTATCACGCCGTGCAAGACAAAACATATTCCGATTCCTACTCAATGGAAGAGGCTAAATGCTCAACTTTCTTATTTCTCCATTTGCATCGGTATAATCCGACCAACATTTTCTCAAACTATTAACCAATCAAAAATTCATTATCGTCCTTACCAAATTTCAAACTCAAATCACTCAAAATCTCAAACAATATGGAAAGCCATTCGATAATTACTTGTTTACAATTAACATGGTTCAATAAAGTTTCACCTGTATTTATTTCTTGGTTTGTAGTAATGTTTGCTAATTAATGGGCTGAGTTAATGGGGAATAATTAGATCTTTTTTCTTGTGTGTTTGTAATTAATTTATCGCTATTGGTGTTTGGTACAACACCATCGCTCTATTTTTTAAGAAAAAGATTGGATATTCCCATGTGGACTCTTTTTACCTATATTCAACGAGTTCACATCTGTTAGTATTTATTTACCTTTCATTCAGCGTTCCTTGAACTCATGACATTTTTCCGGGATATTTTGGAAAACTAGTTTATCTCAGTCCATTTTTGCTTTTTCTTAAGGGAATTTTGATAACCTAAGCTTATACGCATCAGTGTGTTACCTAGGCAACGTATGTACTGTGACGCAAGAAGTTGTTTTCAATTTACTACCTGCCGGGTAGCTTATTTTATCTAAAGATAGAAACAACTAGGATATTTTTAGCGCGATAAATACATTATGTAAAATAAATGGTCATGTTGTATACACCTGCCACTATCACCTGAGCACGTCTCATCTCATCTCCAATATCGTGAAAAACATTCAAAACTTAATTGAGTTTGAAAGGGCAAAACCACATGGTGGCACACAGAAAATGACGCAGAAAGAAAATGTAAGGGTGATAACCTCTTGCTAGTGTTGCCGTCATCATAGCAGGATTTTATATAAACTGTAATTTTGAAATAGTATGATTCATTATTTCCTGGTATTGTAAAACTGCATTTGTAGTAGAGGTAATAGTAAGAAAATAGAAGTGAAAAAAATGAACTAAATCTTTTATGGTTAAAACCGTGTGTAATCGGCTATTCACATCACATACCTATGTCAGTTAACGCGTGTTAAATATTTTTCCCATTTTGCCCACCAAAAAATTGATAAATTGATTCATACCGTTCCTTCAACTTCACTTCCAAGAAATAATATTTTATGAAAAAAAAATCGCATTTAAAAATTACCTGGAAACCACGTCTTGTCGCGCATATGAAGACGACCTTTCTATCAAGTTGTATGGATAATAAATGTAAAATCGACAAACAGTAAGCAAGTAAATGGGCGAAACATAGTAAAGAGAAAGAGTATATAGAATGGACTAAAATTGGTTATTTGATAGGTAAAACACTGATTTTTGGATGTTGTTTTCACTTTCTGGTATTGGTGGCAATGCAATATAGTGGGGAGATACGCAAGCATTTTTACTTTACGAAAGACAAAAGTGTCTGCTCACCTTAGTCAAAAGAGTGACAGGATGGCTGACTTTTTAACTAACATGGAACCTTTTTAATATGTAAATGGATTCAGAAATTCCCTAATTCTTTTGGTTTATATACGTACGGGGATATATACATATTATTGTACATATTTAGTTCAACACTTAATTAACCTGCACAATTCTCTTCACCACCGCTATTTTCTCTCTGAAATGTAGTGAATGAGAAGAGCCTTCTTCGCTAAAGTTGCTCCATTCTGCCCCGTTTCTGCTCAGAAAAGGCAGAGGATGGAGAAAAGTTAGCAGAATTTTTTACTGTTCGTACTTATGTAACAGGTATGTACATATATATGTAATGAAATATACTAACAGTTTGTTTTTATGAACAGAAAATATTTCTTGCGATTTATATGCTTGCCTTTGTTTTATCACCGCCACCACCACTACCATGTACACGCACTTTGTTATTCATTGCATACCTATACTGTAGATGCATATATACTTTACGCGTATGCATTAACGTACATGCCTTATATAATAACAAATTTGTCGCCAGATGTGGTGAGTTAATAGGGTACATTTAAAAAATAACCTAATACTGTTCCTATTTTGTACCTGTCATCTTTTTAGTGTTTATGAATTTTGTTTTTTTATTGAAACGCACAATAATGCACAAGACTAAAAACCGCATACCTTTCATATTCTGGATGTTCTTGTGTTATGCATACATGCATAGTAATTAGATAATATGCCATGTCGTATGCACATAAATTCATATCTTCCATCTACCATCTTCATGCTTGATTTTCTTTAGGGCATACAAATTTTATCTATTTTTGACAGGATTCGTCATTCTCACACGGCTCCGATTTCTTGTGTGCCACGCAGTTTGCTGGCTTGTAGTACATATCTATTAGTAGTTATTTGACATTTTATAGGACAAATTCAAATTCCACTACATTTTATCTACCATGCAATATTCAGTAATTTTGATATTATTGCTTGGTCTTTTCCATGTAATTGGATGTCTGCAAATAATTAATTGTTGTTTGTTATGTTAAGTGTGTGACTATTATTTTTTACAGGATACGTATGCGAATGGAGGAACTCTCCAGCTCAGAATACTGCCAAACACCATTACCAATGGATTCAACGGTATTTCATATTGTACCGTTAACTCTACCAGTGGAACAGACCAATAGCAGTGAATGTATAATTATTAACGTCTGCATTGGCCATTCAAAAGCGGATATTGCAAGTTACTGTACAATTCGAAAAGGAATTCTCCGTTACAGACTTCAATTTCCAGTACAGATGGATGGTGGGTAGATTAATTTGAGTATATTTTTTATC
>JAHZMV010002240.1:0-16499 GCA_027743765.1 Coecobrya sp. COE2 | reverse complement strand
ACCTTTGATCTCGATATCTTTTCAAGTCTCGTAACGAATATAATAAACTGTTAAATTATATGTAGATTATATGCATGGCTTCCCCAACCCGGTAAAGATATACACGAGACCGTATCTACTAATCATATATAATGCCTACAAAAACTGTAATATGTACATAATATGAACTGCGAATAGGAAGAGAAACTTATTACTTGTTATTGTGTGATAAAAATGAATGTATATAGTAACCAGAAGAAATTAATGGTTTCTGGTGGAAAGAGTTGTACTTTACTTATTCACGAAGAAAGTTTCTCAACCATCGTCACGCACCAACCGACCGCATGAATGTTTATCTGATAATAATCAGTCATGTTACATTTTTCATTTCTACAGTCTCGAGAATCTGCTTCCGGCCTGTATTGCAAAATTTCCTTGACGCAGCATACCAAAGTAATCAAAACTAAGAAGACAGAAGTTGCACAGGTAAACAAAGTGATATCGGTATTTATAATGTTAATGTATAGTGTTTAAGTTTTATATGAAGTTATTCTGAAAGTATGTTAATGTATATAGCATAGTTTTTTTGGAGATGCGTGAGTGCATGCTTAAAGAATGAAAAAGTTTACCTATTTGTAATTTTCAAACAATATTGTGTCTTGTCTTTGTATTTTAGTTTATGGGATGCCGAGCCAGTTTTAATGAGAGCTTCAACTTTAAATTGGCAGCTGACGCGTTGGACACAGCTAGCATTTCAATCCAATTAATGTATGCTCAGCCGGGTTATAACAAAGGTATTATTGGTCAGGGTACGCTATAATATTTTTGTCTCTTTCTCTTTACACTTTCTTCATCTTTTGCTCTGTAGTGCTTTATATAAATAGTTCCTTCCATTTCTTTCTCCTTTACTTGCTTACGGTTTTCTATTTCTGGAATTAAAATGCTCTGTTCGTGTTAAAATGAATTATTGATGAGATCCAGAGTCTGGATCCCAGACCAACTCCGAGTTACAAAGAAATCTAAGAGAAAATTAGGCTAACATGGTGAATGCAATTAATTTATAACAAGAATGGCTGGTAAAGTTTTTTATGTTTTGTCCCCTGCTACTAAAATTATAGCACAATTAAAATTTTAAAGGAAAGATATTTTCTTAGAAAGTGTAGTTTCATATATGTCCGGTCGAGTAAGTACGGACAACATATTACACAACAAATCCGGGCACGTTATTTCGATGCATTTGCCCAGAATAATTGGCATTTTATTGCAAATCCTATAAATTAACTTTAGACAGACAGGCAACTACACTGTTTCCCGTTGCTGACAAATGTTCTAGAAAACAAAACAAATAACAAGACAAGATGGAAAAACCCAAGTTATTAGAATCTACTTCTGTACTCTCAAATAATAAAGTTTAATACATTGCTTTGTTCCTTAGATTGTATTGCAAAGTAGATAAAATAGAGCTCAAATAAACACTAGTTGAGGAAAAGTCAACAAACGTCCTCCTTTAATTTGCTTTCTGTTTTTCTTGCTCTTCCCTACAGATCAGCAAGCGGGCAGAATCGTTCTTGGTTCCTTTATGTTTGCTCGGGGCAAAGGTTTGGACCATTGGACGGAGATGGTGTCTAAACAAAAAGAACAAATTCAGTACTGGCATGCCGTCTCTGAATAAAGAGAAAGCAACAGATAGCCAACATATACACGGCTCTACTAACTCTACTACATGTACTACTATTACAATACAACTCGCATCCTGTCGGCAGATTGATGTAATAAAGTTTAGGAGGTCCACTGATTATATTGATAGAAACTATATATATTGTACATTCAACTGATTCAACTACCACTTTTACTTTCATTTCCCCCCTTTNTCCACTGATTATATTGATAGAAACTATATATATTGTACATTCAACTGATTCAACTACCACTTTTACTTTCATTTCCCCCCTTTGACGACTATTTTTCCACGGATAGTGAAGCAGTTCATCGTTCAAAACACATACACAACATGGCCAACTCCCTAATGGAATTGAATATGAGATAAGTGAAAAAAAATAGTGTACACATAGGAAAAAATAAATACGTGGAAAATGAGAATTTGTAAAGCCAAAAAAATTACAGACGTGAATTGTGTGAGCAACCAAGCACAAATAATAATGCTGTAGCAGAAAACGGAAAATGCAGCGTTAGTTTACCTGCCTCTTATTATTATACGTGTTTACTGACAGCGTTTTCTGAAATATAACTATCTTGAAATCTTAAAAGTAAAGAGAAAGTGTATATATCCGTAAATTAAAAAAAGCTTTCATCTTCTTATTACTTATTAACTTTATATAGTATATATAGAGGTAACATAACTCGTTCTTCTTTCCGCATAACATTTTCACCTAGTTATTATATGACTGTAGTTGACAGTATTATTGGTGCGATCAAGTTACTGTATATTCTCATGACTTGTATAATGGGCTAAGGGTGTAAGATGACTTTCTCCTCTGCATTTATGACTACGTGGTTGATGGTGGTGGTGAGTGAGTACGCTTACATTTAGTCTTTTCAACCTCTCATATTAAATCTTCCATGCTGTGTTGGATTGACCTCTTGAAACTCTGTGCATGCATCATAAATGTTTACCTTTTTGCTCCGAACGGATCCATAGTACTTTTAATACGACGAGATGAAAGAAGAAACAAAAAGCTTCCAAGTAAAGCTGATCAATACTGAAAAGGAAAATTAGTATCTTTATTTTTTTGAGTATGCATGATCCCAGATAGTGCACGAAGTTGGTGTTATCTATCATTATCGCATATTTGTAACCTAAGACTTCCCCTAGCGAGGCCTAAACGGATGCACAACATTTGGTTTCAATTTTCATGTACACTTTAGTCTGGAAAAATAACGAAACGACAGATTAATATAATATTTACTGGATATTAGTCAACTCGCTTTTTGGTACTTATTACACTCAACAACAACCAGAAAAAGGATGAAATGTATAATTCAGTAAACACATTTAGAAAAATGGCGAAAGCAACAGTTGAATAGGAAGAAACCAACATTTTATTTTAGTAGTACGTCAACAGTATTTCTCAAGTGTGGTTTATATTATAGTCCTTTTCGGATTTGATGAAATTTAGAACGTTCCGGGTTTACAGACGCCAGACAAGATCATTCTCATCCTAATGTGGTAAGCTTATTTCTACATGATGAAGGAAAAAGGAAAGTAACAATATGACTATGACATGTTATTCGTACGATAGTCACTTCTACTTTCACCTACCAAGTTCATAGCTTTTTCCTTTCTCTGGTGCAGGGTTGTTTTTGTTTAGCTGACATGGCACTGCACAAGTGAGTATGTATAAGAAGAGCTCATTAGTCCACTCAGCGTGCAGTTTTTTCTTCTTTCCAACTTGCTATTAAATAAACGACCATGTTTTCACTCTACTTCCAACTAGATATAATGTTATCGCTACTGCTGCTTTCTCTGCTTTTAACTTGAGTATATACCTAAATGGAAAAAAGTTGAAAGTAGAGAGAAAATGCATGTTCTATCTGCGAAAAGTGTGTCAGAAGTAATAATGACGTAAGTATATATGCACATTAGCGTGAGCTGATAGAAACATTATATAACTGGGCCCAAAACCTGTGAATTGTAGGTGAATTTATGTATATGACGGGATTTTTATTTTTAAAAAATACGCGTTTTTTTTGCACTCAACTCCTTATGCAATGAAAATAATGAAATTTCGAATGAACACTTTATCTTCTGATTTTAATATATATTACATAAATTATTCAACATAATATTTTCCATACTGATAATTGAATTATTAAAACATATGTATAGGTATTTACACAAATTGCATTATATTAAATGGCTATTATGTATCCTTCGTCTCACTCACTCACTCACGTGGTCTTAGCATTTATGTCAAATCTTGTTTGCAAAGTATTGGGCGTCAATTTAGGTCTGTGTAGGTGACAGTGTAGCATATTCGCATATTATGGAATGTAGACAGGTTATGTACTATTGCGTCACGAAAATTTTATAACAAATGGATAGATGTATATAGTGTGGCAATGGAAACTTTAAGATTTGTAAGTTCTGCGTACTTTGTACTTTAGTCTTTATTACAAATAGAAAACTTTCAGTCTAAATCAACAAAGCTAAAGTGTTATTAATTAAATACTATAAATTCTTGAATAATAATGAAAATACAAATAGCCTGTAAAGATACTGGTGACCTGGAACAACTATTCTGTAACGACATTAAAATAGTTTGGATATTATTATCATGCCCCTCTACCTGAAGAACGTGCCACGTATCCGACGAACTCAATCGTGCGTAGATGATAAATGATAATCAATGATGCAGCTTCGATAGCTGAATTAGAATCAACAATTTGTACATTATCGTAATTAATGCTTTGCTATATTGACATTTGTAAGTTTGGCTAATAATTGTGTTTCATTTACTAAAATCCGCGTATATAATAAGAACTTGATCGTTTCCCAAAGACGGTTCTTTGTTATAATCTACTATAGTTTAATTTCTCTACTAAAACTTATGAAACGTCCAAAAAATTCACAAATACATATAGGTATTAACAAAAATATATACAAACCAAGTATTAAACAATAATAAATAATCTATATACTTTTAATCAAAATATTATTTGTTTCTCTGTTGAGTAAAAACTAGGTCTACATATTATGTAAATTAAAATAGTGTTTTGTACATATTACTGATCACTGTGTACATAAGGTTCCATGTAATGTACATATATTTACAATATAATGAATTTATATTTTACATTACGGTGGTCAGTGTTGTTAGTGGGTAAACTTCGAGAAATTGTGTAGGTACGTATAGGCGTAAATCGGAATGTCACATGATTTAAACTTAAATACGTACATATTCCATATTGATATTATTAATATGGATCTTTTAGTCTACAATCTACAACTACATCCACTATAGCTATCGTTTGTGCGGTTTGAATGCTAAAATCTATAAACCATATATATCGGTAAAATATTTGTTAAGGTTCCGTTTGAAATTACATACATTCATAAATATATTCATAAAATACAAATAGAATTTACAGAGTGAATTAATGGGAAATAAACACGCATGCATTTCTGCATCTTCTGATAATATACTTTGGTATATTAAACTTTATACCTTATTTTTATGTACAAGTGAATTTTATGCAGGTACCCATTTGATTCCATAAAGTACCGTAAAGTAGTTTTCAAAGAAAAAACCGGAAAGTTTTCAGCCTCGGTCAACGGATAATAGTGCTGAGTGCTGATAATGAAGGAAACGTGTTAGAAAAAATACGACAAACTATAAAAATTCTGCTGAGATCCTTTGAAATCGGTGTGAAATATTGCATCAAGTTATTGCAGCTCTATATTTTTGGTTGTTAGAGATTTAATAAGTTGTCTTCATTTCTGCTTTTATGATATAATAAAATTTAGATAGGTTTTTCATGACATTATACCTATTCACTTTAGAATGATGTCAAGATATCGTATCGTCGTAGTATGATGCATAGTCTTACGTTACCCCATAATTGTTGGCTACCTGAAATAACATAATATAACACTTACAATATGACGGCAAAGAGAATTAGGGAGCTGTCATGTGAATTTAATTTGTACATTTAAAGACCGGAAATTATTCCCTAGTACCAAAATTGTTTTCTAAAATGCAGGTGTTTCAATGACTTTTTGACCAGTAGTGTGTGTCCAAATAGTTGTTCGACTGTAGAATGAACTTGCATGTTTCGGGATCAGGAGTACGAAATACGTCATTGTTTTATAGCATCCTAAAATAGCTATTTGATGTCGAAAGTTAATCGAATTTTGGAAGACGGTAGACTATTCGTTTGGAACCTGGATGCATTTTTTATAAAGCCCTGAGGAATCAGGAACATTTGACAAAAACCAAGTTTAGTCATGTAACACGAAAAATATATTATTTATGTGTAAATGTAAAAAGTTTATCCCAACTGTCCACTTTTTGCATATTTTTAGACAAAAATAGATAAACGGACAAAGCTGCACAAAAGTTACACAATCCAACTTGTAATGCATGTAAAAGACTAACAATAAGAATTTGACCATTTCCCCCCAAGAATTTGCGGTTATCGGACATTTACCTTACGCGGTAGATATATTTGCATAGTAGGGCTAAACATTATTGATATGGGTGGACGCTAGCAAGTCAGTAAAATTTAATCGCATTTTATGATACTCAAGGGACGAAATTAGTGTAAATGTAGGCAGATAAAAGCTAGAAATATATACACATAAAAGTAAACACAATTATGTTGATAGATAAAGAAAGAAAGGGATAAGCGAAGTGGATACGAACAAAGGAAAGACCCGACTAAATTATGTAGTGCAGTATGACCAACGGTTTTGAACTTCAATAGAAGGTTTTATCGTTATCATATCATCATCATCGTCACTAATTGTTAGTTTCAACTTGAATATTTATCTAAACCCAGACTTCCTATACTTGAGCATTGTATGCATGTTATGTGCAGGTTGTTTCTCAGAATTGATATATCTATACCTAATATAATTATCTGTGTAAGTACTTAGTTAATAATTAATGAAGTTGCTTCTTTATACGAATTGCAATGTATAATGTTAAATTGAAATGATTTCTTCCCGTGCCGTGTGTTATGCATGAAAATTTTCAATTGATTACTCGCTGTACTACATACTATGTTTGTTGTGTGAATGAGTAATTTAAATTTACAAATATTAAACGAATGTTATTGTATAAATTTAAAAGGTACGTAATAAACTCGACGAACTGTTGAATTTTAACCTCGTTCTATCAGCATAAACCATTTATTATTAATCCTACTAACATGGTTTCTGTCACAAACTTTGTGACATTGAAAATTGGTTAGTACCTTCATTATGATTAGTGTGACATGTGGTTTCAGCCTCAAAATTTTGCATTGCAATACCCAAACCCATACTTTTGCTTGTGGCAATTTTAAAGTGTAAATTCTTGAGCATCTATATATCAATAATTGGTTATTTGCAAATAATGGCGGAAACGGTGGTTTCATATGGTGAAAATATTGGTTATATGAAAGATAGGTTTAATTTAAATATATTATGTATGTTTAATGAAGTGAAATTACATGACTATGCATAAGAATCATAATATATTGTATTATACTAAGTCAATTTTCCTCTCTGTAATGTGTAGTTGATGACCAGAGAAAGCCTTATTTGGATTTATCACACGTGTTATACGTTAGATTTAAAGCATAACCTTGCACTTGACTTTCCCATGAACTAAGCAATTTCGGTTTACAGCGATTTAAGTGGAATTTGCAGGTGAACATTTATTGGAGTAGAAATGGGTAATGTTTCTGCAGAATCAATGCTGTCTGAATGGTGAGAAAAGAGATTTGTTGGGTTATTGTTACATTGACACTATAACATATTCACGCTGGACAAGTTTCAAGGTCAAATGCAGAAATCGCAACAAGGGTCCAAATTCCATTTCTACTCCTGAGTACACCAGCACCACAATATATTTATTTTACATAGGTAATGCATTAGGCAGTCTTTATCTCCCTTTGAACTCCACAAAATTCAAGTCAAGCCAAGGTGGCAAGGCAAGGGCAAGGAAATGATTTTTGTAAACATGCAACCCTGAAAGGGGAACTATATCGAATAGGATTTGCTGTAATATACGTACGTTAACGAAGATAAACCGCAAACAAACAGTCGCATTGTCACATCGTCAAACAACATGCCTGCACTTGACATCACATCATATGAGGTAAAAGCGAAATCAATCACAGACAAGTGCATATGCTTTCATGGATAATACTTGGAAATTTTAATAAATAAATCCGAGTGGGTGCATACTCAGATACTCTTTACAATTACTTTTTGTTTTTGGAAATGATTAAAATGCCTCGATTGAATCTCACTAACCGAATCATATTGTGCATCCAGTAGACTTGCTGATCGTTTTGCCCCAAACTACGCTACTTACTATATAATTAATGATCTTCCAGCACATGTAGTGCATGTGACAAAGCATTCTTTTGAGAGTTCCATTTAAAATGTCAAACGATTAAGATATGTAAATACACCTCTTTTTAGTACGTACATCGAGTGCAAACCTTGTAGAAAAACCATGAATTACTGAAAACATCAAAGACAAAAGGAATTTTATCAAATAGTTCAATGAACGTATGAGTCATCTTTATAGGTAGTCATTAAACAAAAAATACAACGAGATGTTCTTTGCTGAGTGAGACCTAATAGAAATGAACTCAATAATCGGGGAGAAGTGAGACACTCCAATCATTTCATGTTTTCATTATCTACGATAAGATAAGATGGTGTATAAATCCCAGCAATTTTGTCACTCTGGTAAAAACCATTTTATTTTGTTCATAAAGTTTAAATATCAATTTGTTCAAATTATCCCATCCCATCATTGCGTAATAATAACAAAAAAGTCCAAAGTTAAATCCATCACACCATGCATCGGCTGTATTTTAATATAACACATGTTTTATGCGTACTCTACTGTAACAATTTTAAAGTTTTTACATCTGCTCTACATCTACTACGCATGCCTGTGCTGTTAACAGTTTAAATCCATCCATCTAAAGACTACCAAGTGGCAGGTAACGTTTCTTTTGTAGAATTTGCTTAGGTACACAACTTTTAACTGTATACCAACTTCAATGTTATATACACGTATTCTCATCGAAATTCATATGCTATCTATATTTACTCAGACGATATAGGTATGTAATATGGTTCAAGCTGTTAGTTGTAAAACTACCAGCAGCAGTCTACACAATAGTCTCAGTCAGTAACAAAAATTTGAGTGGTGGAAGCCATGCAGCAGGAGATCCAAGTCACGTAGGCCACTGTTGGACCGCTATGGTTAAGTGTTCATAGAAGGGAAAAATTGTACCTTATAGCAAAAATATTGACTATAAGAAGTGAAGTTTCATATAAACTCTACGAGTGCGATATATGCTAAATATTATATAGTATTATACCTATAAATCCCCTTCACAGGACATATGATGGCAACACACATGCTTAGAGCAGCAAATAATGATCATTTGTAGAGTTACTTTTTACAAAAGTACAAAAGTAAAATGAAGAGTGAATGCACATGAAATTCTATAGTATATAAATCCACATGCATAGTTTTTGGGAGCTCCTTTATTCCACTGACTGCCTGCATTGACGCGTGCATAAAAGGTCGAATGGTCAATTTCTAGTTCATTCTTTTCCCTTCTAATGTTGGAAATAATAGGTGTTTCTGAAAAATAATCGGTTAAATCCATTGTCTTGTGTGTTGCTGTCTCACCTTTTCAGTACCCAAATTGAAGAGTAAGTAAAATTATGAAAAGAACACATTTTACATGCACATTTGCGCATACAAAAATATGTACATTATTGTCATCAATGAAACAGTTACATGAACTCATTAGAACTGAACAAATATAAAAGATTATATTCTAGACCACCTGTAGAAAAAATGGAAGTTTAAAGTATTATGTTGTTAGATTATTCATTGTTGAAATATTGTAAAGATATTTACAAGCTTCTTGACTTGTGGACTTGTGTCGTGTTGGAAAAACCAGAAATTATAGACTGACGTAGCAGCAGTTGCACTTTGGCATAAGTGTGTGTTACAACACTTCTTTTACTTTACTAGAAAGAGAAATTTACAAGTTCATTTAATTTAGGTAAATGATTAAAACACGTACACTACTTTCATACTAATAAAATTTTCTCGCTATTCTTCATTCCAAACTCCTTGAAATTACTCTGGCAAGAAAATTTCTCATTTGAATAGGTAACGTTTGTATTGAATAACGCAGCGGCTCCGATTTGGTTATCATTTTGCAGGATTATGCAAAACAATTTAGTCTTTTAATAATATACAGATTTACCTACAAACAACGGGGAATTATTAAAAGCGATATCTTGAGAAATTTTCATAGTAAAATTTTACTCACCTCAGATCCAGTATTTGCATTGTTGTAGCTTTAATTCATTCAGGCAGAGCTAAATTAGTAGCTAGTGAAATATATGGAATTAATGAAAATTGCTTTTGCTTTGCATTGTACTTTACATAAAAAGTAGAGTTTCTATTGAATCGTTTTTCACAGCAAAACACATAAAAACATAAGCCTAAAAATGCGTGGCTTGACAATGACATTTATTAGCTGTGATGTAGAATTGTATAATGTACAAATCTAAAGTTACATTATTTCACCGTGCGACCATGTTTATTAGCTCGATTGGCTTTATGTTTTATTATTTAATTTAAATTTTTGTGTGTTTGCAGAGGGTAATATTATACAAGTGAAGATACACCAACAGTGAAAGTTAGTTCAATGAGCCAATTATCCATCATGGGGAACCAACGACAGGTTTTAAAAGACAACATAGAAAAGGAGCTGGTGTCTAAAATCGAAACTGCCAAAGATGTTCTCGCTCAACTGAATAAGAATCTGGAAATGAGCAAGGAAAATTCTTTAAGTGTAAGTTTAAATTATATGCGATATGCAGCCTTTATCATGTGAGAGAAAAGTGAAAATAAATAGAATATTTTTTTTTTAATTTTAGGCAAAAGAAGAAATCCGAGCTACAACTGAAGCCATGAGGGAGGTCCTCATGATAAGGAAGAAAGAATTGGTCAAGGAAGTTGACAATTTGCATAATGTGCAAACCCGTTCATTACAGGTAAAAGCGTACTTCGCATGGCGAATTAAAAATATTAATTATATTCTCTACGCTGCAAATTTTCATGGTGTATTCTTATTTTTACCCCTCAGGATGCCATGAAGTCAACCTACATTACAATGGGAAAATTGCAAAGCATGCTAACAAATCTGGACACTTTTGATCAAAGTCAACTGGTTAAGCTACAAATCCCACAAGTTAGCATGTGAGTCCTCACGTTAATAGATGTTATTACACACGCATTCCCGTTTAAACTCCAACAGGACTCACGCAACCAACGAACAGACGCAAATCAGTGTATCATCAGATTGTGATCAGTTAAAAGAAGATCTAGGGGAGTGGGGCAATGTAACAATGGATGGTTTCCAATCTTTCTCTTCAGATAAAAAACCATTAGTATATCCATCTGCAAACCCTTACAGTAGGTTTGGGCAAACTCGGTCTTTCGAAACTCAGAAAACGATATCACCCTGTTCCAACAAAGAGAATCAAAACGGACCAGCTAAAGCCACTACTAGTTGCGCGGTAAGACTATTTCCATATTTTACTTGTGGTATTTCATTGTGAAGTGTAATACTTTGTTTCAAAGAACAACTCTAGAGAAACTTATTTATTTCCCACAGACTTGTCCCTGGAGTAATTGGGGAGTTCAAGATTGGCTCAGTGGTGGCAATTCCAGAAAGATGTCTGCTGACAGTAACACCAAAGACGACTTTCTAATAGTGTCATCGCCGTGTTCAGAAAGCAGTGAAATGGACTTTATCGTTCCGTCACTTGATATAGAAAACACCTTAAACCAAATGTGCGGTCAGGTACATGATGACGGAGAATCCGGAAGCAGCATTGTTTGTATAGAGAAATACACCGAGTCTGAGCCAGATCAATCTGATTTGTCAGCTTGGCTAAAGCCAAGAAAGCAAGCAGCTCGTAAAGACATTGCCCCACCGACTAAATTTAACGAAGTGATTTTATCTAGTGACATGAGCAACTTTCTTTCTACCAAAAAGCGAAATGTTACTCTGGCAGAAAAAAGAACCTTAGATTTCCCCTGTTTGAAAATGGAATCAGACAACTGGGTTCACAAGAAGAAAGCAAAGTCTGTATGTTCTTCTTCTTCTTCCGAGAAAGCAAGCTCCTTAAACTTAAACAAAGAGAAATTAATCCCACCAACCTACGCCCTACCAAATCCATTCTGGTTGAAAAAATACCAGCATCAACGCTAAAAGATATTTTATGAATCTGTGTATACCGCATATATTATGAATTTTATACATATTATATTCTTTTAGAACGATTTAACGTCCATCGTTGCTTAACGTTCCTTTGTTAAATACATAATGCATAGGATACTTGCCAAAAGTATAAAATAATATATTTTATTTCCGACAGAATTATTATAAGTATTTTAATTTTTAAGAGCTGCTTTTTAGCGAATTTTAACATTCAGTATAAGTTTTACCATTTTATTATAGTGAAGTAGAATGAAACTATATTCTATAGGATTATGTATCGTAGATGGATAATTTAGGTTTGTTTTGCTTCTTGAACTCATTTTGTAGGTCCTTTTTAGTTGGTGCATTTTATCTTTTCTATTACTTTGCTATTATGCTGTTAGATACGCATAAAATATGTTTTATTATTATTTTAAAAATTTATAACCTGATTCACTTCTACTATCATTTTAAGATGTAAAAGAACAAGTTGTATTGTTTTGTTAATTGTTCCCAACAATTGAAAAAGGGAAAGAATGAAATGCAATGTGAATTAACGGATTAAATTACAATCAATAATGATGAAACACTTGGATTATATTTTACTAATATTTTTTTAAAGTATAATTACGTATCAACATAAATATGCATAAACGAATGCATCATTTTCATGAAAATGTTGGCGGGTAGGAGAGCGTCTTCATAATTGAAGTTATTCTTTGGCTTTTGATCAGGCATGTAACAGGTAACTTGGTACATTTGCTGGAACTTGAAAAGGACGATGGAAGGATAAATTAGGTGCATCACGACTAAATGAAGTAAACACAAAGTCTAGCTTTTCAACAAATTGTCACGTAGTACTGGAGCAGCAAAAGCATTTACGTGGTTCCCAACATGTTGACATCAGTCTAGTCCAATGATTATCATCTCTCAAACAAATAGAAAACCTGTTTTTACTTAGAAAGCAACTTTTGGGTTTGCATTATATTCTAAGGTCAGGCAAATGCAGTATAGACAGAATAATCATGAGTTTAAGCACAATTTTTGAAAGTAAACATGTGAACGAGAAAGCTGTCTATAGCATTAACATAAATGAATTTTATCTTCTCATAAATTTGTTTGTGTCTGTGCGGCTCAGTCAACTTAGAAATGTTGCATACCAAGACATAATGAAATGAACTATATAGCTTCGTCACAATTTTAAAATAATTAGTACGTAACATATCTCTAAAAGAACATTAGCATCTTCTATTGCAAGCGATCAAATATACGCAGACATCTTTCAACTCGTTTACTAGTGTGCGGTGAGTGAGAGTGAGTCTATAGAAAAAATAAATTTTAGTTAATAATTTTTATTCACAAGAAAGGGATATAAATGACAAAAGCGTAATTATCGCTGATATGAAAAGCATATTTCAAAAAAGTCCGTGGCATTGGTTATATTATTTATTATAGAGCCTTGAGGTTTTATTTGCCCAATTAAATTATTACGACTAATCAATTAGAAGAACATGCCTATGTGGATATTTCATTGTTCCCGTTTTTTACACTGAATTATCATTAACGTACTTATTCCAGTTGGAGAGTAATTTATGTAACAGTTGTGCTAACTGCTGCCGCCGCTTTGACGTGAGCCTCTCTGAAATCATTCTCATCAATCAATCTTAAACTGAGCAGTGCAGTGTAGACATTTTTGCTGAGTTGTGATTTAAATGGTTATTAAATTAGCATTTCCATATGTACGACATCTAGGCTTTTGTCATCGTATCGTGTTTCGTGCTTGATAAATTGATAGTGGGGTTTACGCACGCATTAATGACTGACGTCTCACTTAATGAAGATCGCGCTATTAAGAGTTATCCCCATTTTCACATACATTAAGATTTCAAAGTCATCCTAAGTGGTATGCTGTATTACTTGTCCAACACGGAGAGTGTAATAAATTTTGGGATTAATTTAGCCAAGTCACACTAGTGCTTCTACAAAGCTGCACCGTCATTTAAACAATCAAGCTAAAAACAAAGCTAATTGTAAGATCTCTTTAGAATCAGGGTGAAGTGAATATATGATGATATAGTAGCTATTATCTGAAAGCAAAGCAAGACGGCATATAACCCTGTCCCATGCAAAATAGAGATTTTTAATGCGCAAATTGAAATAAGCATTGCTGAAACCATTATACGTGTAAGCGGTAAATGATAAATCCAGTTTATTATTGCAGTGACCACAATTTTCTGGAAATATTTCGTTGTTCATCCCATCCTACTACTCAGAAAATTTAGTTTTACACTTGTCCAGTTAAACTGATCTCCAAAAACATGTTGACGTCTTCAGAGCAAAAATTAATAGAAGAAACGTGGGCAATACTATCCACAGATTTAAGGGGAAATGGAACCAAAGTATTTCTCAGGTATGAAAGTCAATTAAAGAGGTTTTGATCTATCACTTGAAATCTATGTGCTTATTCTTTAAATCTGGATTATGCCCCAAATGATTGTTTTCCAGGTTTTTCACAGATTACCCCATATACCAACAGTCATTTCGTTCATTCGCAAAAGTTCCATTTGACGAACTAGCAGGAAACAAAAGATTCCAAGCACATGCATTTACTGTTATGAATTCTATTGATGGACTGGTTAACAGCCTTGATGACACAGAAATGCTGGAAGAGATGTTGGTTAAGACGGGAGAAAATCACGGGAGAAGGAAAATTGCACCTGAAGCATTCAAGGTTATATTTTAGTTGATAAAATCATTCATTTTATAACCACCATTTAGCAAATTACTTTTCTCAGCTTTACGTAAATGTATAAGGCTGGTGATTTATTAGTGTATTTGCAATATCATTTTATGTATTTTTCAGGAGTTTGAGAAAAGCTTCTTGGGATTTTTGGAAACTGCACTGGACAAAAAATGGACAGATGCGGTGGAAAGTGCATGGACAACTGTTGTGGGAGTCATCATGGCTAAAATCATTGAGGGACTGTCTGCGAGTGATTAATAGTAAATACACCGAACCAATAATGTACATATCTGTCAAAAGATAACGCTGAGAGCGTGCAATTAAATTAGCTTGCTGTTTATCCTTTTCAGAATGATTTTTAAATATGTATTTCAAGATCAAAATCTAATTTAGGAAAAATGTACTAAAATAACGTGGGAATAAAACGTGTACAAATGTATAAAATCGAACATGTATGCCAATGTTACAAGATGTTTTTAACTAACTTTTAAATTACCAACAAAATTATTGTTTTCAGTTTTGACTAATGCTGAATGTGGTTTTGATGGTAAAAGTGCAATTATATCTATTATATATTCTATCCATAAGTACGTTACACTAACTTCACACATAAATTATACGATAATTATGTACACGTACGATTAGTGAATGATAAAACTATTAGTTTTGCCCTTTAATCACTTGCCCCGAATGAAGATGAATGAATCTTTATGAAAAGTCATTTATGTACTAAACAAATAATGCAATCTTTATTTGAATTGGATGTGAATTAAACCAGTCTGCTTTCTCATTTCGTTACGCGTCTGGGGCTTGGTAGTAGTGTCTGCTGTAACTTTTTTACTCTTTCTATATAATTTTACTGACAAAGTGAGTTTCTTGTGCGAAATTCACTAAATTAATGTACAAACTAATTTTAGGTATACATATGTACGTATTTACATAAATGTAAGATCAATTTAAGATTTTTTTCGTATGTGTGAAATGTGTATATGGAAAGCAGAATACATGCTTCGCATAAACCATTTTGTTGTATGTTTTGGGTATTTTCTTGTTTAATTATTGTAATAACATAGAAAAATTGCTATCCTTGTGTTTTTTGTAAACTGCCTTAAAATCCATATGAAACAGTAACATTTCGTACGTCAATAGCCACAAGTTGACCCACTAGCACTATGTATTTTGTTTTAATTGCTGTTCCACCAATGAAGCTTGTAAAATGGAATGCCTTGCAATTTACAATGTCAACTCAACACATTGACCTGTTCATCGTTAGATCACTAAGAATTCATCATCCATTATCTTTCTTAGCCCTGGGGACTGGACACTGTAATATGGGTTATTGCGCTGCGCAGAGATGGAACAAGAGCTGCCTTTGTGTCACAATTTGTTCGCTTATATATGTATTTTAATCATGTTTGCTTTGCGTTTAATTATCAGTTTCATTAATTTGTAATTACGACTACATTTTATATTATTTGCCATTAACTTTAATGCATATACATATTAAATTTTACTGTTTTCACAATAATTAGCATTTTCATTTAAGATATACATACTTACTAACCATAACTAATTATATGTTTGCTTCGTACCCGTGTTTTCCCACAACAAATAGTGCTACTGACGACTGGTAAACAGATTAACAATCAATTTCCATTTCTTTGACAGCGGGTGGATCACTTTTTCACACTCACTACTCATTTTTAAGGAATTTGTCTTTACTAATATTAATTGCAGCAGCATTCTCATTAGTTAGTGTTTTATTTTCCTGTAATTTACATTAAACAAAAGAGTC
>JAHZMV010002239.1:0-18095 GCA_027743765.1 Coecobrya sp. COE2 | reverse complement strand
TACAAAAATATTAAGCCTTCTGGGAAAACAAACCTGGAAGCTAGTCTATGAAGCTGTTCTAAAAAATATATCGCCTTTAAGTTCTCAGATTCCATCAGAAGAAAATAGTTTCTTCTTGTTTTCTCATATCTGTTGTTTCGTGGAAGCGTCCACACATGAAACGTTCCATTACAAACTTATACCTTCATATCATTTCATTATCCACCTAACATATCCAAAACAAAGCGTACATGTCTGTTTCCAATCCCTATAAAAACCTGGCAGAGTGATGCCGATAAAGATATCTAACATTTTTTTCTGATATGCAATAAATCCTGTTTTGCTGCATCGAAATAAAAAACACAAGCGTCTGACATTTCTTTATTTTCCTCGTTTCCCTCATGGCCACACCACCACCAGAGTAACAAAATCAAGCAATGAGAAACTCGTGACGCATTACATGTTTTGGTCTAATAAAGGCAAAATGGGAACAGCAGCAGCAGGAGGAAAGAAATTGTTTATTCCAATAATAAGCGGATAGTGCAGTGCAGTAGTAGTAAAATTCACCAGAGAAATCTTTCATGTAACAACAAAAATGGCAATTTACCAACCAGAAAGAAAAATTAAGGAGAAAAGCAAGGTTGACGCCTGATGATACCTTCCATGAAAATATATACATAATCTGGAAAGCAACAGTGTTCTTCCAACTTCACAACCACTACAGCAACAGCAGTACAGACATGTCATTTTGTGGAGGATATGTCTGGCTGGAAGATGGGAAGGAGGGAAATGTAACAGTTGTCTTATCATGTTTTCCCAAGATACCCCTACCATTACTTTCGCTTGTCTCAAGAAAAAAATCTGCACTGAGGAAAAAAACAAGCCAATATAACTCTATGGAAAAGATGAAAAAGTTGTAAAAGGTTTTGAATGTTCCAGCACCACCACACGCAATGTTCCACTTTATTTATATGCCTGTTTACAGGAAACCTGAATATTTATATGAAAAACAACTTTTTCCCTCTTTGCAGTAAGCTTGGATGGCATTGACTTGACTTGGCATCTATAAAATAACTTTTTCCCTTGTATCATTTCATCAATAGCTTTGGCGGTGGTGGTGGTAGGTCTGTGATCTGCTGATGGAAAGTCTCTGCTGAATGCTGGTTCCTTTTTCCTGAAAAACGCATTTTAATATCGTTTTCCTATTCCCATTCTTTTTTCTCTCTGTTTTTCATGTTGTTCAAAGTGGAACGTTTGGAAAAAAACACCAAAGATTTTTTTCCCTCGTAAAGCGAATGAAAGTCGATGAAGGAAACCAAGCAGATGGGCTGATACTTGGAGGATGGCTTACGATGATGGTTTTCCACTACAGTTCCAAAAGTTTCCTGGGATCCACTTCCACAATCCACCCGGCATGGCTTGGCATCATAGCCAAGTGAGTCAAGTCAAGTGTGTGTACAAAACGGACACAGTCATGCATGCAAATCTAAATTTCAGCTAATGTTATGCAAGCAGACTCACTCAAGAAGGAAAGGAGATCAAAAGTGAACAAAAATAGTTGGATGGTATGGTGGTATAAAGATGCTGGTGGATACTGGAGCTTCAGAAGAAGAAGAAAAAAATATTTTTTTTGTCATTTTTCCCAAACAGTTCTGTATAGCACCTAGACTATATAAAGTTTGGATAACATGTGAAAGTACTCATATTCCCATAATGGGAATACACACGCCTTTCTTATTCTTGAGAAAATTGAAACTTTTACCCTGGAAAAGTTTCGTCGTCTGTTACTCTTTCCTATGAAAATTCTGCTACTGATGTGTGGAATAGATGGATAGATGGGTATATTGTAGATAGAGAAATGCATTTGGATATGGATGGATGAAAATATTATTTTCTTGATCCTCTCTCATGTTGGTACTGCTTGGAGGGAGTGAAGGTGGGAAACACTTGCGAAGAAACAAATGTATTTTTTATTTAAGGAAGGAAGCAATGGATTGGCTACATATTGACTCAAACAAGGAAAGGGAGGTCTCACCCACTTTGTTTCTCTTGCTGTAAAACTAATATATTTAATGCATGACAAGATGAAGTGCTACTCTTCTGCTCCTCTGATGGAAGGAATGTATAGACTTTACAACTTGCCTTTGCGTCTACACGCACACACAGTCTACAGAGAGATAAGCCACTTTTGAGAAGGCGAGTCCGTGAAAATTGAAGAATGGTCTTTTCTCTCTTTCTCACTCTGGCTGCTTTGTTTTCGTATGCAAATCCCATTTGACCAGGAGGAAAAAGCGAAAATGGAGTTTGATCTTCCATTATTCTGGCCGAGTTTCCTATGATAAACGGAATAACAAGTTGGGGGAAGTGATATTAGTCTAGTGTCTATATAGTCTGTTGTGTGTATATCGATAGCTTGGATTGCTTTGCTGACCATAACATGTCGCAATTTTAATGGACGGATGCCTCTGTATACTCTTCAGATTTATAACCCTTTATCATATCAACTGAATAGCTTTGGAGGGAAATGATGCGAATGCTGATGATGATGATGATAGCTCTTCCATTGCTTATAATATGACGGTTTTTTGCTTATCCACTTGACAAACTATCCAATTTTCTCTTTATTGCAAATTGACTTTTCATGTTGTATTTTGGAAAATTACACGGTATATGGTCTATAGAGTATTCAAATGGCAAGCATATTTTATTGTTTTGATGAATGAGATAATGTAGAGAAAATGGTCGTATAAATAAAATGACAGCTTTGATGGGCAGATGACCAGTGAGAATAAAATGTATAGTATTTATGATGAATGACAGCCTGAACTGCGGCTGATGGAAATAAAATGAGTAGTAGACTTGATGATTTGCTAGGAGTGAACATTTTCTGGTAGGATTTTCTGTGCAAAAATGGGCAATTGTGTTGAGTGAATGTCTAAAAGGATATCTGATGGGCAACCATTTTGTGAAATTCAAAACGAATGTTACATAAAAATGTTTCATAGTGCCCCATTCTGAAAAAAATATAAGTGTGCTTGAATATTTCATTTTTTTCTACGCTGCTCCACTTTTTCCTTTCGTAAAATTTCCACGAGTAGAATATATATCCCTTTTGTAATATTTACGGAGCACTTGAAAATGCCTCTCGAAACAAATTTTCTCGTCCGCTAAATTTTGTGTAGAAATTGCCAGATTTGTTGCGTTTTATAGATTTTTTGCGGGACAAGAGTACCACCACAGTAGTATAGTCTACGGGTAAGATGCCGGAAGCACTTAGCGATAAAAACGAACGAACGAACGAGAAAGTGGAGAAAAGCAAGAAACCTAAACTACACTTTACTTTATTTGTCAAATCAACCAGATTTTCATTCATTCACTCAATCTATCCATCTACTACTAGCAATTTGGCAAAGTACGCACGTAAACGTAATATAGGCACAACTTGTCTGTCTATCATCATTATCATCATCAGCAGTTCATTTTACTGACAATAATCAAATGAGTGGAAAAATTTGTCGTGGAAAAGAAGGAAATACCTATTTTTTATATAACAGCCAGTTGAAAAGTACTTTGAAGTTGTTAAATCCACCACCAAAACCAATTCGCTTGTCATGTTTAAAGTGAAAGGGGGAAGAAAATGTTACAACGGGATGGAGAAAATTTGGAATGAATTGAATGAGGGAAATGAATAAAATGATGAAGAAAGTGGAGTGAATAAAGTAGACAAAATGTCTAGAAATTTTTCCAGAAAAGCAGGAGTGGGGTGTGCATTATGAAAGCAGGTTATTGAGTTAGTAGTTGATTGAAAGTAATGAGGAAATTGAACAAAAATGTCGTTTACTGTTTTAGTACTAATGGAACCCTTCTCTCTTCCAACTCTCCCTTGGGTGTATGCACGAAGGTCACTTTCAAGAAAGAAAATTCACCATGGATGGGGTAACGTAATACAAATATATTGGTGTAATAACTGTAATTTTCTAGGTAAGGTGTCATTTTCAATTGAGTGGTTACTATTTATCATTTGCAAATCAGAACGAAGGAAATGCTTGGTATTGTTTGCCATATTGTTGCTCTCATTTCTCTCCACAATGGTTCAATCGGACAGATGGTCGGATAACACTGGTGGAGTGGTTTCTGAAGGACCAAAAAATAAATGGATATATAATCTTTTGGACAGCCTTAAATATCCCGAAATAATTGCTGGTCTAATTGGCATTGCTTTCATTTTGATGTATGGAGCCATTCGGATTAAGAAAGCGGGTTTGTCCTTTGCTTCAAAGAGTACAATATATTCTCTACCTTCTTTGGCTGCCACTGGAGCTTTCTATCAAGTTCGTGGAGTCACCGACTTTTTGACGAAAAGTGTTCACATCGTACTCGATAACTCGTGGAGTACTGCATTCTGTGGATTTTGGGGTATGAAATTAATTATATGAACTCTTTAATCAAGATTTTATAAGGAAAAATAAAATGTTAAACCAAATTACTTTACAGATAAGATTCCCTCTCGACTTTGGAACTTTTACATTAAAGCCTGTCTCATCCCTGCTTATCGCTCAGAATGGGGAAAATATAAAAGTTGGAGTTTTCGATCGCCAATGCGTCCTAAAACTACAGCTTACCTAAAGAACCGATTGCGTCAGATAAAGAAAGAGAGAGAGGCAAAGGCGGTTAAAAAACGCTCATCAAAGATAACGTATTCCTCTGCCTTGGACGATGATATTGACGAGTCTCTCCCTCGACCAGCTCCTCATCATCACGCAGGATGTAGTCGCATTCGTAACGTCCTGAGAACTTATCAGCGGACATTTTGCTGGATGACGCCAAGTTTTATGGACTTCCACAAAGTGTGATATATCAATACCTGATTGACGAAGGCCTATCCATTGCCATAGAGGATGCAGACATTCTTCCGGAGAATCTTCTTATGAGAAAAATCTGGCTTCTCTTTGACTTTCCTCAGAGCAGCATGCAAGCACAAATCCTCAGCTTGATTTCTATCCTCGCCATTACCGTGAGTATTGCAACGTTTTGCCTGGAGACGGTGGACACTTTGGGTATACAAGATCGGTACTGCCTGGACATTTCGACAGGACGAGCTTATGGTGGGTGGGTTGTCTGGGATTTGAATGACCCTTTCTTTTTCACGGAAACCATGTGTTCCATTTGGTTCATTGTGGAATACGTCGTGAGACTGATTAGCAGTCCGGTTAAATTGGACTTTCTCGTCAATACTCTCAATATCATTGATTTGCTTGCCGTGCTCCCGTTCTTTGTTCAAATTACCACTCTTCCAGACACGGAGACCAGCGATGATGATCAAAGGCAAGGAGTGAACACGAACCAAAGGCCAAACGGATCTGTGTCAATATTACGAGTGGTGAGGCTTGTTAGGGTGTTTCGGATTTTTAAACTGAGTCGTCATTCCAGAGGATTAAAGATTTTGGCCAAGACGTTGCGAGCTAGCTTGAATGAGTTGGTGTTGCTTATCTTCTTTGTGATAATTGGAGTGATTCTATTTTCCAGCACGATGTACTTTGCAGAATTGGGGCAAGAAGGAACACATTTCGAATCCATTCCAGAGGGCTTTTGTAATTAGTCTCCAATTATGTTTTAAAACATTAAATCAATATTATTTAATTATGATTTCTTATATTTTGATTTTAACCGAAAGGGTGGGCGCTAATTACAATTACAACTGTTGGCTACGGAGATGATGTTCCAAAAACTGGAGGTGGTAAAATTGTTGGAAGCCTCTGTGCCGTGGCTGGCGTTTTAACGCTGGCCTTACCTGTTCCTGTAATTGTTTCCAATTTCAACTTTTTCTATCATCAAGCCATCGGCGAGGCTGATCTTAGCTGGATCAAAATCAGCCACACAACCCCATGCCCATTCCGACCAATGGACTCTATCACCGGAAATGACCCATCCCCATACACTGAAGATACCATGCGGGAGCAGAAACAACAAACTGGTATGCGACCTTCGTCAATTGAACGGATTCGTCCTATTGAAATTTATAGTTCGGATGAAGAATTTGGAGAGCTGAAAATGCAAAATGTAACAATAAAGAAAGCTAAAGATGCTGATGCTGCCGTTTCCACACCCCAACCAACCAATATCAGAAAAAGCAAAGGCGTTGACTGGCGTACAGTATTTTTTTAATTAGCATTTTAAATCTTTAAGAAAAGTTGTAATTGTAGATTGTCACAAAATAAACGATTTTCCATATTAATTTTCTCACAAGCAAGTAAGAAAATATTTACATTGATTACCACACATTCTTTTGTCTTTTCCCTTCCAAATTTCAACTCTGCTTTTGACTTGACACTTACTCCGTGTTGGTTTGCTGTAGTGGAGGGATCATCCCCATCAATTTGTCGTTTTCAACGGAGATTACATGCCGATCAAGTTCACTCTCCAGCCATCTAAAAAGCTCTCAAAGTCGTTCTCATGAATCTTCCTTATTGCTCGCACACCGAAAAAAAAACTAAATCTAATCCCGAACATGATCATGATCATCGTCGGATCCAGTATCCAAAGTTCTATATTTTTCGGCAGAATAATGGAACCATAAAAACGTATAAAAAGCCCATTATCGTTGTGATCCTCATCATGATGATGCCAGCGTCAAAGCCTCTGTGTGTCTATACTGTACGCACACACTCTTCATGAACGACACCAACAGCAAAAGAGAAAAAAATAGTCCTTCGTCATGGGTAATAATACGAAGAAAATTAGTTTCTTTTGCTAGAAAACTCGCCTTCTCCTCTATTTTTTCTCTTCCGGTGATGTGTGTGCCTCTGATTTTCTCTGTGTGTGAAATTTGAGAATAGCAAGACTGCTGCTGGAAAGCTCTTGTGCTGTAATTAACTTACTTGTTTTCTACTCCATTAGACAAGATCGTTTCCTGAATCTTTATTAGTCTGCCATTTCTTCAGCCCATCACATTCCCATTCCCTACCACTCACACTCTCCATATATTTTTATGCTTGAAAAAAATCACAAAAATAGGCTATACAAGAAGAAACGAGATGAAAAATTCTAAGGTGCCGTCCATCGTCCATCCACCACAAAAGACTATACAGTTCCCTCTCATATAGAGTTATTTTGTTTAAGGGGATCACTTTTCACCTAGACGTTGCCTGTCTTCAACTTAAAAAGTACCCCCACAACTGTAAAACTATAACATGAAATCCGAATAAAAAATACACTGTCTTCTCAGTTCGTTTTTTAAAATGAGAGGAAACTGGCTATACACATAGGCATAAAGTGTATCTTGAAAGCTGAGTAAAAATGAGTCTGTGTGTGAAAGCGTTCAGTAGGGAAAGTGTAACTAGAAAAGGCTTAAGCACCCCATTCACTCGCAGTATCATGACCAATTTTACTCCAATTTTTATATTTACAGCCGGCATGTTACATGTTGTCACATTCTTTGGCTGGTCGTTTATTTCCCTGCAATGCAACGGGAAAAAGATGAACAGGAAGAAAGTATAGAGACGATACTCCAACTAAATGGCTGCTTGTGTTGTTTGGGCAAGAAAATTTTGTGGCTCATAAAATCTCTTCGTTTTCGCTACATCGGAGCCAACAAGGCCATTGTATTCACCTTTAAACATCCGCACAGTCAATGTCGTCAATATACATTCAATATTTTCTCTCCATCGTCTTTGCCAATAATAAAAGCTGGTGATGTGTGTGTGGTAGTTCGCAAGAGAACTGCTGCGAGTCTGACTTGGCAATAGCGAGCACAAGTCCGGATTCAGGATATAAAACCAATTGAGATTGGATGCATTGTGCATGCATAACATAAAAATCATAATATTATAAGGTGGGTAATATTGTTGTGCGTGAAAGTCTGAATAAATGCAGCAACGACAACTTGGTATATAATGTATCCAGAGAGGAAGTCAGAAATGAGCTCATCGACTTCGACAAAATCGAGTTCAGTTTGAGAAGCTTATATACTTAAAACTATAATATTCCGGATAGACCTGACGATATGTTCGAAAGTACTATATACATTTTGGCTTTGGCAGGTTCTGACTGAGTAGACGAAAAAAGGATTATGATTACATTATATGGAGAAGAATGGTGTATCTGTATGGAATGCAACATAGATCCAAATTTGGAAACTGGTTAGATCGAAGAAGAATATTTGAACGTTGAACTAAACGGTTTATCCAATTCAGAGAATATTTTGTGCATACTTCCATTCTTTCGGTAGATTCATTTACGTTGATGTCGCGTTTTATGATCATTTTCCGTACGAGCTTGATGGGTATATAGAATCAAGAATCTAGGTCGCTTTTCTGCTACAGTTACTGCTGCTATTGTGAGAGTGAAAGTACAGTAGGCACAGTAGTCGCTTTTTGGTTCGCTGTTCTGTTCATCGTAAATAATTCGTTTATTTAATATGATTTGGCTGATTTAGTGCCGTCATCATTTACCACCGACATGATGATGATGAGCACGTCGTGCGTGGTACACTAAATAAGTATTACAGCAAATCCCCATTTTTTTCTGCCTTATGCTTCTGCTGTCCGTGATTGTGATGTTGGTAAACTGATGCAAAAGGACACATACACGTTTTATGGCATTACAGTCATTTCCCCCGAAAAACTAATGGCAAAATCTGAGGTGGTGGTGGAAGACTATAGCGAGTAAAGCTAATAATGTGATTACTGTAGAAATTTAGTACGACATGGACAGCGACAGGGAAAGCAGGATTTTTGGAGGTAGCAGCAGCAGTCCTGTTCTGATAAGGTAATCTGATCATGCTGGAGTGTATTAATTTACGACGAGAATGAGATAATCATAATTATGACTGGTAGTCTGCTCTGGTCCTATGGAGTAATAAAATGAGAACGATGGTGAATGTTGGATAAGCTAATAATAGGTGTGTGTGTTTATATAGATAGGTAGATTTTGTATATTGGACTTGGCATGATTTTGGAAAATGCATAATAGGAAAAGAGAAAGAGATTTGTAAGGTTGATTAATTTCCCTAAAAATCGGCAGCGGTGGTAGTGAAGTTGGATGAGGTGGATTTTGGTTTTGGTAAGTAAGGTGGATTATGAGGATGACTGCATGAGAAATGAATGATATTATTACTGCCTTTGGTGATGGTTTATGCGAGTTGCTGTGTGCTGGAGCAGGAGCCAAAGCCAAGTTGTGTGCTTATATATGTGGCTCTCGTATAATAACAATCATCATTTATAATACACTAAACTACAATGCGGGTAGTGAGGTGGAACAAGGACAAAACGAGAAAAGGTATAGGAACAAAAAATGTACATTTGTAAAGTATATGAAATGAGTTGGTTTTGACTCTGTTGTGTGGGGTAAACGGAGCAGGAGTAATATTCCTCCGAGAAGCGTGGTAGTAACGAACAACGGGAAGATGAGCCTGTACATCGTTAAAATGAAACTCAATGCAAATGTTAATTATGCAACATAAAAAGCTTGATTTACTCGAATGGTTATGTAATAGAGATTGGGCGATGGTGGTGGTAAAAGTAAATACTATAATAATTATTATTACGATGGAATGATAATGAGAAGAGAATTTAGTTTCACGTGAATTGGATTGAATTTCATTTGGCAAGCTTGGCACGGAGTAGAAATCTGTATTCCTTGAAAATGATTGAACATGGAACAACCAAAGTTGATATTTACATGTATGTGCCCACAAGAATATTTACACCGAGAAAGTAAATAGTTTACAGAGTTACGTAATATTCTGTGTCCGCATGCATAATTTCAAATTCGCATTTATCATCCGACTTTCTCCCAACTTCAATTGCTTCATTCATGAATGATGATACGGGAAATTTATAATTTACACACGGCCTCAAAAACTCTGCATACAATAATAGAAGAAACTTATCCTTGCACTTTGCACAACTTGGCAAAACTCTTTTGTTGTCCTTGCTGCTAATCGGACAAAGATGAACTACCAAAATTTTCTCATTTGATTTGTACAGTTGAGTGAACAATGGACTACGGCAATTCATAGACCTTTATAATCCATAAAATTACCAGAGAGTTGTGGGGAGATGAAGTTACAACGGCTTAAACTTGATGGTGACGGTCACCAAACGAATCTCTTTGTATCCCATTGAAATGTGACCAACGTAATAAATTACAAAGTCATTGCACGCAGGAAATACTACTGGTTGACAGATCAAAGTTTTATAATAGTAGCTTCTCAAAACTATATTATTGTTTCGAGATAACCCCTGAGGAATTACCATTCCAGGACGTTACCATTTTCCTATGCAAATTTCAAAAGTTTGTTTGTCTCTGTTTGAGCCACCACCACCTCCAAACAATATTTTTATGGTATTTTTAAAAGTTCCAGTTTCGAAAATGATTGGAGAAGTACATACATAACATAAAGACAAACGATAAAGCAGCCGGTGCAGAGGGCATAAAAAGTGGCGATGATGATGGTGACGATCAAAGTAAACTTGTGTAGAAACATGTTCCTTCATGTCCGCGTTCGCAGCTTTCTTCATCTTCATTAGAGTTTGCAAATGAGTCTTCATTGAGTAGCTTGACAAGCTTTTATTATCAAGCTTTTTTCAAGTAGCTTGATGAGTATCTTCATACTTGCCGTTTCTCTCAAGTAAAATGATTTAAAACTTTCTTCCTCTTTCTGATAATGGCAATAATAATAGCTGCGCGCATGGATGATGATGATGATTATGACAAAAATATGCAAAAGTGCGGAAACTAGACCAGACTAGACCTCAGCAGTGAGCAAGTGCGGCCTTTTGCATATTATCGATAACTTTTTCTTCAAAATCGACAAACTCTTCTTGTTGAGCTGCTGTTATTATTATTATAACTAAATTATTATTATTCGTGAAAAGAAAACTTTTTCCGGGGAAAGTAGCAACTTAAAAGTGGAAGTGGGAGGCAGACGAAGAAATTAGATTTGCCACTAGGGAAATTATTTGGATACATCGCATCAGATGATGACTTATCATCATCAGTCTGTATTTCCACGCACACGGCATTTTGCGAAAATGAATGAAGAACAAGTTAAGTTACAAGTTTTTGGTGGATTTCCTGGAACAGCTTGCTTTGTCCTCCTGCCGCCGCCTTGTGGCCTGATTTGGTTGATTATAAAAAAAGAACTGTTGGAGGAATGGAGGAGAGTGTACTGGGATGACACGTACAAAAAAGTAGAGAAACGTGACGTGATTATGACTTCACTTTCTTCTCTGCCTCCAAAGCCACCCACCACAGCAAAGAAAGTAATGATTACCACCACCACCATACCACTATCCCATCACGCAGTGATCATCAGCATTTAAAATAGCAGGTTTTTATTTCTTTCTTTTGTGGTCGAACAAAAATGAGGTAACTTTTTTTATAGAAGATGAGGAAGAACCTTGTGTCTTAAGTTATTATCCTTCCATGAAGAAAAAATTATGCACGAGAGAACCATTATTTCTGCTGAATTTTATGTTCATAACCAGAGGGGCTGTATAATAAAAACAGAGGATCAATTTCTCCACACAAGGCAACCAACGTCCTTCAACTGAAGAAGAAGGACAAAAATCCCACTTCATTTATGAACGATCCCAAATCCTAACTTTCGCTACATATTTTCTTTCCTTTCTTCACGTGATTAATATTCGACTGTGGAGAGCAAGAGAAAACTTAAGTCATCATCATTGCCACGAAAATGAGAATATTTGCATGTTTACAGCTCTTCATTTAATCCTCCTGAAGAAAAAAATCCGGATTCGTGTGGTCCATCTGCTTTTGAAAGATGATTATGAAAGTTCCTATTAATATGTTCAAGACGAGAAGGAAAGATTTTTTTACGCTTTATATGAGTGACTTTATAAAGTAATTCCTTCTTTTTCCTCATCCACTGTCAAAGAACCAAAAGGATTTCTCTTCACCACCAAAAAAGCAGATTTCATTCTGAGCAGCAATCTTCCTCCCTGCATGAAAATTAGCTTATTTTTTTCTGGGTCTACTTTTCTATAAAATGACTGTGTGATGATGAAAGTGTCTTTCTATATTCATCCAATAATAATCCAATCGAGTTTGTCCTCTTCAACGGGAGAAATAAGTGCTTCCCCACAAACCAGAAGTCTGACGATGAAAAGAGAAAGTGGGCCATTTTAAGGGTGGAGGATGAGAAGTATAAAAAGTATAGTAGGCTTTTGGCTGCTGCTGGTGATTTTGGTTTGTGGCTTTTTAAGCTGTGGAGAGAAACACTTGAAATTAAGTGAAGAAGGAGAAAAGCGACAGGGAGGCTTTTAATATTACTACTGGGTTGCTTCTTGATTAGGCTCTTGGCTTGAATGGTAATAAGCCTGCTGGATCTCTGCTGTTGCTCTTCTTCCATATTATTTATTCCGGCTTGGTTTGGTTTGGTGCGGTCTGGTCTACTAGATTCTCGAATGAGAATACTTAACACGCTCAAACCAAAATCCTATCCTCCCTCTCTCCCATCATTGTCGTTTTTCCCTTAATAATAATCACCAATTTTATAACTCTACTCACATGAAGACTGATGGAGTTAGCGAAGCTTGTAAAAGGAAACAAGCAATTCTTGTTGGTGCGCGTGGGTGTATATACATTCATCTAGATTTGGTTAGTGGTCGTTGGTTTTCCTTCATCGTAATATTCATTCATCCATGTAGTCACATCTAAACTGTAGAGTACAGAGTAAACCAAAGTGGAATGAGAAAATCTTGTTACGTTTAATAATGTAAATTGACGCTGATGAGGATGAGTGACTAGCAAAGGATGCCACATTAGTATAACATTGTCAATAGTACACACAACTACACATTGAATAGATTTAATGACAGATGTAACCAAAAATACAATTTTCGAAGGAAGAATCAGCATCCTTCTATAAACCTAAAAATATCCTATTCTGTAATAAAGATTGGCACTCACATGAATTAAAATAAAATGTTTCACCAACGCCAAATCGTTCATTGTGAAAATGATAACTAGCTGTCAGCCTATTTTTGGAGAAAATACGAAAACCGTTTAGGTATCCCGTATCCCATTTACTGATTTTTGACAATAATAACTGTAAGAATGACGTACTAGGAGCATTATCATTCGCGAATAAATGGAAAGGTTAACATTTCCATTCATCGTTCTACCCTTTCCTTGTACCTATATGCACTGATTTTTCTCTTTCATGTATTTGCCAATGCAACCAAATGTAAAACGCCGGCCTGTCTGCACAACATTTTTGCAAACAAAACGCCAATGCCACCACCTCCATTCCTACCGTCCATGAATGAAAGCTCAGCAGTGAAGAATAAAAGGCAGAAAGAAAGAAGAAAAGAAAAGAGAAAAAATGAAACAGGAAGAAAAGAATTTTCTTTCACCGCAACCAAGCAAATAAAAGCAGGAGCGCAGCCAACAAACTCATGAAGTGAAAGCAAAAGTCAACTCTCACTCAAGTAAGCTTGCAGAGAGAGAAAGTAGAGGGGGAATAATAACAATAAATATATTACGTTCTCGTCGTTCCTTCCCAAAATAGTACGGAGGCCGCCAACAATCTAATTTGTATTCTGCCGTTCAAGTGTTTATATTTACATGCATGCATAATAATAATAACAGCACACACAGCGAACAACAACACAAAATAATAATATTCTCTCCTCCTTCAACTTCAACTACCATTATTACCGTCATTTTCTTTGGAAAAAAGACAACACACAAGAAAAAAAGTTGAGTTGTCGTTGTCAGAGGAAAAGTCAACGACGAGGGATTATACAAAAATATATTGGGCTACTCCTTTCACTCTTCTGGTTACGCTGTTCATACAAGCTAGAAACAGGAAAGAAAAGAGAAAGCGTGTTTTTTTCATAAAGATTTTTTTCTTCAGAGAACACATCTCGACCTGTCTCCCTCTTCATCTATTTTTGAGCCTTCCCCTATTCTTTTCAGCTTGAGTTCTTCATTCATTTTCTTCTTGCTGCCAGTAAAACAAGTTTACTCACTCAAGAAAATAACTTACTCTGCTTACAATTTGAAATGAGCTGGTGCGGGGATTCTCGAGAAAAACCGCTTTGCATAGCGTCAGCTGAATTATCTTCTGCCAAAAAAAGTAAATTACTTTACAGTAAACGTGTTTCATGAACGGCCCCTGGTAGTAATGTACGTAGGTTTGGTGTACGTGTGCGTATTTATGTAAAGTGAAATATATTACCATTCTTGTGTGATCTCTTCCCGTTTGTCATTTGTTTGTGTCTGGAGACATGAGCTTTTTTTTACTTTTTTGCAGTTGTTGCTGTTGTGGAAGTAGTGGTTTCATTGCATTTCCAGATAAACGCAGAGAGAGGCATCATGGAGGAAACATAATATCTGATGTGATGGGAAGAAAAGTCTCTCTGTGGAGACTATATTTGCGCCTTTGTATTTTTCCGTAATGTAGAAAAATGTAATGAGATGAGATGGACGCGAATGGCTAGGGAAAAAAGAAACAATTTGTCTTGCGGAATTGAACAAGACGAGAAAACAACGCAACAAACATGCAGCATGGGAATTCCAGCATAGCGACAAGAAAAACATGGGACAAAATTGTGGTGGTTTCTGAAGATGACGACGATGTGGATGCTGTGGTGGGAAAGCAAACATTAGATGTGTGCCTTAATATTATGCTGTGTCTCTCTGACTTTTGCTGTGGTTTGGTTTCGGTGGGTGAAATTGAAAATATTTATTGAGGAAAGGCGTCAACAAAAGAGGAATAAAATAAATGTAAATGTTGCTTAGATAGTGCTTTTCAAGGGTAATCTCATTTCCTCGTTCAATTTGAATGCATTTCCATTTCAGGTCTTGTGTGTGTGCGTGGCGTTCCATGTTCCTTCATTTTGGACAAAATGGACCAAACACACAAACATCATAAAATGGAATAGAAAATGCATTCTTGGAATGTTGAATCCATTCTTCTCAAATTCGCCCACTAGAATAAAAGCATCATCGCTGGTAACTTTTTACTAGATAAAAAATGTGACGGGGTTGTCCGTACAAAATGTCACAGAACATTTTTTCTGTTCAGAACAGAAATTTTGCAATGTGCAAGGCACGCACACAGCTCATTGTTATTTTTCCATTATTTTCTACCGACGAACTGATACTTTTTGGCTCAAATAATATTTTTGAAACAATTTCCCTCCAGCCCAAAAAGTTGTAGAATGGTTAGTTTAGATTCTCACATGAGAATATCATCCTCGCTTAGAATGAACGGCCCCTTAAATTTCCTGAACATTAATAAAATGATACTATGTATNAGAACAGAAATTTTGCAATGTACAAGGCACGCACACAGCTCATTGTTATTTTTCCATTATTTTCTACCGACCAACTGATACTTTTTGGCTCAAATAATATTTTTGAAACAATTTCCCTCCAGCCCAAAAAGTTGTAGAATGGTTAGTTTAGATTCTCACTTGAGATCATCATCCTCGTTTAAAATGAACGGCCCCTTAAATTTCCTGAACATTAATAAAATGATACTATGTATCAGTGAGAGAGAGAGAGAATGGATGGACCTGAGTTAGTAAAAGCAAAAGTGAAACATGAAAAGAAAGGGAAAGAAAAGAGATGAAAGGGAGAAGGGCAAGAGGAAATTCAATTGAATTTTATGCGTGGATGATGATGGTTGGTGATGTGGCTAGCAAAATGATATGAGTATTGCTGTTGTTGCGGTGAGCGAGAGTGCTTTCTTTCTTTCCATCTAATTCAATAAAATAATATTATCCACTGGTAATCCAGTCCACCATCTCGCCCACTCCTATTCACTTTCCCCATTTGTTTCACCACGCTCGCCTGCCTACTAGAAATCCACAGACTATGTAACCCATCCAGGCCTGGTGACTGGAATGAATTGATGACCAAAAGAAAACGAAAGTGGATTTGGGAAAGAAAGTAAGCTAGTTTTTGGAGATTATGTCAACATCCGTGGCTATAGGCTCAATGTGATGTCTTGATGACAACGAAGATGTTTCGCTTTCACAGCTTTGTAGCTGTTCGTTCGTCGATAATAATAACCGTATAAGCCAAGAAGATGATCATGGTTCTGGCTGGTGTGGTCGCCAGCTGTTGACGTGGTCGTTTACATTACGCTACGCAGTTACAGACACGGCAATTTCTCTTGATCTTTCTTGTGACCATGCTGTATCTCCACTGCTGGGTGTGATGGTGGATATTGAATGCCCAGTAAAATGTATTTGATGATGATGATGACATTTTCCTGGTCAATCGCTCATTTCTACGTGTCATCGTGGCCAAGACAAAAAGGATATCTTAGAAACCCATCTATTTTCTTGTACCCATACTACCACATGCTGGTATTACAATTTATTTTTTTGGCCAACAGCGATCCTCCAACACTGATAATATGAATGTAATGTAGGTAGCAGGACAATGATAAAACGATTTTTTACCAAATGGAACACAAAAAAATCTTTTTATACCCGGAGAGAAGGTAAAACGCTGCAAAAACTCAAGGATAATAAATACCATTCTAATGAACAAACCAAATGCTACTAAAAGTCATGTCCTTGTCCATGTGACAATATCATTCGATTACAGCACAGCCAATGTCTTCATTTAGATTGAATACCACAAAACAACTTCATCTCCCTAATTTACTGTCTATTCATTTATATCAGGTCTCTCTACGTTTTTTGTTGATTACTAGTCAATTCACAGCTTTTCAATAACCCCGCAATCCTCTACAATCAGAAAAAAATCCTATCCTACTTTTTCATATCGTCTCGCACTACTCCTTTTTTATCCATCCCGATCAACAAGGCATTTTAATAGAGAAGAATGAATAGATGAACAATTGAAAGCTGACGAAGTGTCTACCAGCGCATTTTTTCTGTATTTTATTTGAAAAATAGAAGACCTCAGAACGCAAAAGTACACTTGAAAATTGTTGAATAGTACGTACATTCGTGATCTCGACGATCATGATGAAACTACTTTTGTACAGTTATTGCTTCTATCTATATATCTGCAGTGGCAAAAAAATGAAAGAAAAGCTGGTATTGCTGAATGGTAGGAGGGCTATATAACATGGCGGTTCCATGTAATAAATACACACAGGAAACGACACAAGACCACCGCAATGACAATGATGATCAGGATGATGAAACGCCTTTCACCACGACCAACTCTTCACTTTCACTTGAGCCCCTACACAAAACACTCATCTTCACTCTTTATTACTGTTCCTGTGTGTTGCCTCCAGTCAGCAAAAAGACAGACCATGCATTATCCACGCCGCCACCACTCTCAATACCCAATACCCAGTTCAGTTTCATCATCAACAACAACCCCAGCGTCGTCATCATCAACATCAGACGAGAGTATCTATCTGGTGGTATCGCGGCACCGCTGCTAACGCCAGCAGCACTTAAGCTTCCATATCACGATTCTCTCGCGCTGAATCCTCCTCCTTTCACGAAATAATACACGTAATATCATGCCCTGCTTTCAGAGGAGACTTTGCGCTCAGCATGAGCGAACCTTCAATAAACGTCAATAATAAAAGTAAGCAGAGAAGGGAGTTTGGTTGGTGGCTGTGTGAGGTTTTGGGACTGGGACCTTTTAAAAAACTATCAAATGGAGCACACACGTTCAATGCCTTGTATGTGTATCACCCCTGGTGGTACATATCCTGTTGTGTCGTAATGACGAAAGAAAGAAAAAAAGTTTTTATGTGATGATTCGAGAGAGAAAAATTCAATGAAACTTTGTAAAGAGGTGGAAAAGAGAAGATTGAGAAGTTGTGGCCTTTGTATCTTTTTTTGTGGGAAGGGAAGTAGGAACATCATAAAAATTGAAAGTGTGAAAAAAGTTGTGGGAAATGAATTCAATGAAAAGAGTATCAGATCATTTTTACTCCCGACTGTTTGATAAAGTCAGTATTATTATGTGAATCTGGGATTGTTTGCAACTTCATCCTTCAACTCAATCCGAGTATGAGTTTGTATGGAGAATTGAAAATAGTTGAGGATTCTTTTCTGGAGGGTTTTACATTGATTGAGAGAAATTATAACGGCAGAGTTTCATGGAAGCAGAATAAGGCGTAAGAAAGTAGGAAATTGTTG